>MJUU01050660.1:26343-67278 GCA_002080025.1 Modiolus philippinarum | reverse complement strand
GAAAAAGATTAACAAGTAGGGGAGACAACAAAAATATTTTCCCATGTAAATGAACTGTACATGACTTGTATTTTTTATATAATTCAAAATTCTTAAGTGTGAATATCTGTGATCATTACATAAAAAATTGTCACCTTTGAATCAAAGACAAATTTTAGACTGTATATTTCTTTACAATTCAATCAAGCATTTTCATGAAAAGTACATGAAAAGTTTATTCTATCGAATATTAATAAATTATTTACACGATGGACAATACTTTACTGGACGAATCAATATAGTATACAAATATTGCAAAGAAGCGCATTTTAATATTTAATAATTCCCACTCAATTCATCTAATGAGGGAAGACATTTTACTCCATTTCATAAAAAATTGATGAACTAGTATCAAAGCCTACCAGATTACGTTATGAATAATTAATTTTTTAATTATTACATTGAAAAATGAATTAGTTGAAACAAAAGATAATTTCCACAAAGGAAATTTTGTTTCATTAAAATTTCATCAAATAGGCAGATGTTATGTCCGTAAATAGGAAATTTCTGTAATGAAAATTTAAATATTTAATGCGTAAATAAAGATAAATATCTCAACATTTTCAAAAATATGAAAACATTTATCAAAAGATCTGAATTATTCAGTTTAAGAAAAAGAAAATATTTCAACAAATCAATTTTTCTTACAATTCTTTTGTTTCCTTAATGCATCACAGTGTGAAAGAAATTGTATGTAATGTACATTGTGAGAGAAATCAACATGAGACATTGACATTTTGAAATGTTCTGATTTTTTACCAATGCCATATGATACTGATTAAAAAATCTGTTTTTAAGGGCAAACTATACAGATATGTGCCAATTTAATGCCTTTTAACTTGTCTCTTTTTTTCTTTTATTTCATATAAAGACACATTTTTCGTAGTCATAAATTCTTATTGCATTTCATACATTATTGCACCATATAATGATTAAATTTGCATTATATTTATGCAAATTCTTTGTTTTTATGACATAATTTTCTGTCATGAAAGTAAGTTTTGCTTTCAGAATGTGTGGAGAGATAATTTAGGTACAAACAGACAGACTGAGTGACTCCTATACTATAAACCAACTTATTTTCGTGAGCAATTTATTATCGCGACTTTCATGTGCATGAAAATATCGCGAAAATAAATCGTTGCGAAAAGTTCATATCCTTATATAAAAGCATTAACATAAATAGATAATCGCAAAAATTAATCTCCGCGAACTTCTCCAGAAGGGACAAAACATGAAATAAAGTAGCCCGAAAATAAGTTGGTTAACAGTATCTCCTAGACTTCATTTTCGGGGTTAAAAAAAAAAAAGTTTGATACAATTCCGAAATGATGATGTCGGAAGTAAAACTTTCACCCCTATAAAAAATATCTTCCATCCCTTTTCAGATATTAAATGGAATAGCTTAATACAAAGATTATCCCATAGTTAACTAAGATATTCATAAATCCCCAAAGTATATCCCATAGTTACCTAAAATATTCATAAATCCCCAAAGTATATCCCATAGTTACCTAAAATATTCATAAATCCCCAAAGTATATTCCATAGTTACCTAAAATATTCATAAATCTCCAAAGTATATCCCATAGTTACCTAGATATTCATAAATCCCAAAAGTATATCCCATAGTTACCTGAAATATTCATAAATCCCCAAAGTATATCCCATAGTTACCTAAAATATTCATAAATCCCTAAAGTATATCCCATAGTTACCTAAAATATTATAAATCCCCAAAGTATATCCCATAGTTACCTAAAATATTCATAAATCCCCAAAGTATATCCCATACATGTAGTTACCTAAGATATTCATAAATCCCCAAAGGATATCCCATAGTTACCCAAGATATTCATAAATCTCCAAATAGGATATCCTATAGTTACTAAATAAACTTATGAATTTCCATCCGATAGTTATAGTAGAGGATATGCTGCACACTATGTTGATTTATTGCCTGACCAGCTTCAACCCTACATGGACTTTCTTGACAGAGGCAGAATGACAAGGTGGTGGTTAGGCCAAATAAAAATATATGTCTGTTTCCTGCTACCACACTTTGAAAAATAGGGTCGGTCAGTCGGCATTTTATTTTATTTTACCAAATGTTTTTTTCGCGTTTTGTTGGGAAGATCCGGAAAAATAACGTATCCTTTCCGATCCGGTCCGTTATTTGTTTCCATTTCCGGAAAGAGGCACCATTTTTATTTATGTTTCAATGTTTTTGATAAATTAGGACTAATTTTAACATAATTATGGCAATATTCAACAAAGTGAATAAGCGGTGTTACGTTTTGAAGCTTGACTGTAATATTTTTCACCAAACTGCCTATAAAAATGTCTGTTTCTGCTCTTAACTTTTTCACGAACAGCATGAAATTTTTAGGGTCAGCAACAAAAAAACAGGGTCAGTCGGGAAGCAGGAAACAAGAATATATATATTTTTTTTTGGCCTTATGCACTACTTATATAGTATCTGGAAGTTACCCGTTCATGGTAATGTTTATAGTATCTAAACAGAGGATTACTGGATCCTACAGCTCCGCACGCTAAAACCCATAAAAATCACTAGTTTGGAGACTTCTAAATGTCAGTATATCACTAACTCTAATCCCATAGAACTTTACCTTAAATACTCATAAATTTCCAAAAGATATAGCCTACAGTTACTTAAGATACTAATAATTAAATCTCCACATAGGATCATATAGTTACTCATAAATCTGCAATGGATAGCCTATTACAGTGAAACCTGTCTTGAGAGACCTCTGCTATGAGAGATCGACCTCTTTTGGACGACCACAACATTGTGTCTACTTTGTGTAAAATTCATATGAAGTTAACCTCTTTTGAAAGACCAACTGTCTTGATAGACCACTTTCTGATGGCAAAATGGGAGATCTCTCAAGACAGGTTTTACTGTATACCTCGAATATTCATAAATTTCAATATAGGATACCCTGTAGTTACCTCAAATAATCAATAATCTCCAAAATATATTCTATAGTTATCTAAGATGCTCATTAAATCTTCAAAGATATCCTATTCAAAGGTACTAAAGACATTCATAAATCTAAATAAAGGTTATCCCATAGTTACCTAAGATACTCATAAATCTCCAACTTCATTGGTTCATCTATATACTTCTTCATCTCATTAACCAACTGCTCTAGGTCTAAAGTCCTGCAATAAAAAATAAATAACCTTATTTACAGAAATGTTGATTCCAACTGGCCTAGTAGTTTCAGAGGAGAAGATCTTTGAATGTGCTTTCCCATAAAACCCAATGTTAAACTAAGTTCCCCACTGGGGGTCATCTTTGATGTTTATGCATGCAGACTTGCAGGACAAATTTTCTAAAGGGGACCACCCAAAGACTATTGTGACCAAGTTTGGATCCAATTAGCTTTGTTGTTTGTTGAAGATCTTTGAATTCTTCTCATAGGATGCAATGGTAAACTATGTTCCCCGTAGGTGGTCATCTTGGTTGTATGCACACTTGCCATACACATTTTTCAAAAAGGGCCAACTAAGGACAATTGTGAAAAGGTTTGGTTAAAACTGGAATATTAGTTTCAGTAAATAATATCTTGCAATATGTTTTCAATTAATGTCCAATAATAAACTAATTTAAACACTGGCGGCCATGTCCAATAATAACATGGCGGCCATCTAGAATGATGTTGGACAACTAGACTGTAGTCCTTGACATACTGAACATTTTTGCAATTTAAACTTAACCTCTATCTCAAATTGTTATTGAAATATAAGACAAAATATATAAATCACCAAAAATTGAACCAATTATTTATAAGGGCAATAACTCCTATATGGGTACTTGGGTAGTTGGGATTTCCATCAAAATTGCCATGGGTAGATCTCGATATGCTGAACATTTTTGCAAAATTACTAGAATACTGACAAATTCAGAAAGGGCCCCCTCTTTGTGTCCCAAAAACCTGTTTGTCAAATTTCATGAAAATACTAAGAAACAAAATACCAAAGTTACTGTAAAATTGTTTTATGCAGAAGGCCATTTTGACAAATAATGTCTCTTCAGTGAAAATCAAATCAAAACATTTGGAGGACCATAAACCAAATGTTTTTAAAGTCTATTTTCGTAAAAATGGAAAGAGACCTAGTTTCTACCTTTGATTAAGGAGGGTCACTTCCTAAAGTTAGGATCTAAAAATAATAGTTCTATTTATTAGATTATGGATTATACATCATTATAAGCAAAAAATATTAATAGGTCAGTGTGGCCGTTTTTGAGATTTAAACGCCAGAAATTTTGGCGGGAAATCGAACTTCTCTAGACTTTTCATTCGCTTAGCATTATTAAGGCAATTAACCTATGAAATGCAATGAAGGTATATCAAGAATTTTATCAAATTTTGTCAGAAGTCTACTGAAGATATATACAATCATATTTTGAAAAGAAAAGTGGGGGTCAGTGTGCAAAATTTTCTACTGCATCATGATGGATAAAATAAGAGAATTCTGAAAGTCAGAGACAGTTTCAAGAACCTGAGGAGTGACCATACTTAAGCCAAATACTGTGCATAACATTTATTAAATTGTGTGAAGACAATCAAGAGTTATCATACAACATTAGACATGCATTTTTCATATAAAACCGAACTTTTTCCCCCAAAATTGTTTTCTGATTTTCCTCAACAGTGAAAGGACCCTTCCTTTGATCATGTCCAACACTGTGTATAAAATTTATAAAAATCTGTGAAGGTGATCTAAAGTTATGATAAGACATAGAGCTAAGTCTAAAAATATGCACTTTTTCGTACAAAAACTAAAGTTTCTCCCAAAAAATTGTTGTCCAGTTTTCCTCAAAAATGAAATGGAGCTTCCTTTGGTCAAGTCCAACCTTGAGTATCAAAATCACTCAAATCCCTGAAGCCATTCTTAAGTTATCATACCACACACTGTTAATTCTCAAAATATGCATTTTTCATGCAACAACTAAGTTTTTTCCCAAAAAATGTTTTCAGATTTTTCTCAAAAATGAAATGGAGCTTCCTTAAGTCAAATTTAAGTGAAAAAAAATCATAAAAATTCCATGGAGGCAATCTTGAGTTATATTACGACATAGAAAAATTGTAGAGCTGGTATATCTTTTCATGCTGATCATATTTACACTATAGTCAGAATTTTGATATCTGCAATACTGGTTTTTTAAATTTTCCTAAAACAGCAATTTACCCCCATGTGTTCTATTTTTAGTAACAGCTGACATGTTGTTTGGCCCTCAGACATTTCTTCAACTACACAGTGACCCTGGTGATGTTATCCAAGTCAAGTTTGGTTTAATAAGGCCCAATCAAGTTTCAAAGAAAATTTTGGAAAAAAATGTAAACGACAGACAACGGACGCCAAGTGATGGCAAAAGCTCACCCTGACTATAGCCTGGTGAGCTAAAAAGATCCCATCTATATGTGTCAAGGTTGAGAGGGCATTGATAATACAGTCACTCAAGTTCATAAAATCATGTGATTATGTGCAGCTACAATAATGGAAGTGAACAGCTTTTGAAATATTGCTTTTGCTACATTTCATTGACCTTGTTAAAAATTTTGATTGTTTAATCTGCATGTGAACTGCTCCGACTTTAAAGCTTTTTTATTTTATTCAAACGTATGATAAAAAGAACAGAACATGCCTTACCCCTTACAGAAATGAAAACTTTTATGCGAATTTGCAGCAAACAAATCTGTTTGCAGGAAATGTTTGCAGTACCTTTGAAGGTTGTAACGTTGTGGCTAGCTGCAAAGTTTGTGCATAAACAAATTTGTTTGCAGAAAGTCTGCAGCAAACATTTGCCGCAACTTTGTAAGAAACTTAAATTTATATTCATGAAACAACCTATCAGAAAATGCTGTTACATCCATTGTAAAAATAACTGTGATTAGTCTTAGCTAGTTGTACACACAATTCAAATGAAGACAGAGACAGAAAGGAGGCAAAATTCTTTTTGTCGGAAATATGCCACATAATGACTCATTCGTTATAGAGGAAAATCCATATCACAGGCTGTATCATCCAAAAGACCCAATTTTATCAGCCAGAGGGTCAATACATCACAGGAACGATACTGGTCGATACAGACTTATAGATATGTGATGTTCTCCGTGAATTTAATTGAAATTAGATCTACCAATTGTTCTTAACAGTCACTGCATGGTAGATCTTTAACAACATTACATTTTACTTTCAGTTCTATGACCTTTGACATCGACCAACAGAATCCAGTCTACACGATTCTAAAGACATTAAGCTTTATGATAAAAGCCGAGGATTTCAAATGAATAATAAAAACAGAAAGTAAAATGGGGTGTTGTTAGATCTTCCATCCAGAGACTGTAGGGAACAATCGGTAGATCTAATTTTAATTAGATTGGTTCTGTTCTCTATTTACGACCATCTACACCACGGCTGGGAAACTCGATGTTCTCAACAACCAAAAATGGCACCCGGAAATCTGTGATTTACACTTAATAAGTGCAGTTCGAGAAAATCAAAGAATGTCACTCCATATAAATTTATTATAAGTGTAAATCAATCAAAAAACCTTTTCTTTTTTTCGAGTAACAATGGTAAATTAGTTGTTTTTTTTATGTCCGGATATTAGAATCGCCCCTAAGAGACTGACAACAATAAACACGATTTCTGTCTTATTGTCCCTTGTCTATGACCTTAATGGTCTTCTTGTTCCTATTGTATAACCAATTTAGCAATTTCATTTACCTATAGATGTTATAAAGTTGTTCAAGAGCAATACCAATAGACCTACATATATTTTAAAAAAATTTTTGGAGACTTGCTATTGTTAACTAATCTAAACAATGATGGTCCTTTTGAATTTTCCAACAATTCTATTGTATATCAATCTGTAATGGCCTGGGGAGGTTTTACCTTGATCTGTTGATGAAAATAGAAACTATATATAGAGTTTATATAGTCACTGAAAAAGAAGGTACTAAATGAATTTATTAAAAAAATAACACCATTATAAGTATAAACATTGCTATATGCATAATGTATAGCGATTTTAATTTTTTTTTTTTCATAAATGGAAATCTTATAAATGAGTTAATTTCTCTTTGTTATATTACATGTAAAGGTAACACTTTTTCATGGTAAAACCTCCCCAGGCCATTACAGATTGATATACAATACAATTGTTGGAAAATTCAAAAGGACCATCATTGTTTAGATTAGTTAACAATAGCAAGTCTCCAAAAAATTTTTACAATATATGTAGGTCTATTGGTATTGCTCTTGAACAACTTTATAACATCTATAGGTAAATGAAATTGCTAAATTGGTTATACAATAGGAACAAGTAGACCGTTAAGGTCATAGACAAGGGACAATAAAAGGCAGACTATTATATGGTATTAGTTATATTTTAGATCTTTGATCAGTTTTACATGAAGTGACATTCCTCTATTTTTAAAAACAGTGTCTGTCACTTTGTAATAATTAACTTCCTGGTAGAAAAATTCAGTTGAGACCATCGAGTTTCCCAGCCGTGTACATTCAATCAGATATTGTAACATGATCCAACTGTTTCATAATGTGTTGTAATTGAAAACAAAAACAAAACTGAAGAACAATATTGAAATTTATGTTCAATTTCCACTGACAATTGGTTTATATCGAGTTTGTTAAAAAAATAATATAAATTATATTTCATTAGTAATTTATAAAGTTATTGTCATGGACATAAAAATGAATTAAAATCAATAGAATAATATACAATTTATCTTTCCCGGAGAACTAATTGCGGGTGTGGTTGCACTGAAAATATATGGACATCCGTATCATTTTATAGCATAGGGTCAAGTCAAAATAATTATAAAAAGATATTTATCAAAATCTACAGAAGAGGAGCTTTGGCACACCATAATAGCTGTTAAATCTATATAGGGATCACGCAGGGCTTCGCAAATGTTGCAACTTGCAATTTTATTTTCAACCTAGCAACAAAAAAAAACGTTCCTAGCGATTTTTTTGGCATCAACTTTCTGGTATTTCTCCAAATTCTACAGTTCTTAATTGATATATCTGTCATCATTTTTAGACGTTTTTAAAATATATAAATATGGACATCCGTATCATTTTATAGCATAGGGTCAGGTAAAATTTATCAAAATCTACAGAAAGCTTAAGGAGCTTTGGTGCCAAATAATACCTATTTAATCTATCATGTATGATTTCTTGTAATGCCTGCACCAAGTCAGGACCATGGCAGTTCAAAGTTTTTGCTGTGGTTTTGCACCTAATTTAGTATTTCAGCTCCTGACAACTCTGTTCATAATTTTTTTTAACTAGCTCATTACCTATGTTTTGTTTCAGATACAAAAAATATTGTCGACATAATGGATATTGGAAACAATATTTGAAGTATCCGGCCCGCCGAAACAAAACTTCTATTATTATTTTTATCAGTAATTAACGAATTCATTTGATAACAAATTTGAAAAATAAAAATCATTAATTTCGAAGAAATCATGAAATTGACTATTGATTTAGTAATAGAATTTGTGCAATCCTTTATGGTTTTTAATAGATGTGATTTCTTTGTTTACATTTGACAAGATAGGCGTGGCTTAAATTACTTTTTGCCAATATTTTTTTGTATTCGGGCAGTAGCTATTACTGAAAATATTTGCCTCAAGAGATCTATAAGGAAACTCATACAAATTACCGATAAATATAGATAAATATCTATCAATTAAATTTTCTTTTACATTACACTTACGATTGATAACTTTCCAGAGATTTAAATATGGCATCTCTGTCTTCTGTCTTTGGGATCAGGTCATTGACCTAAAAATAAAACAGTTTTCTTAGAAGTTAAAGCTCATATCTGTTGATGGCGGATTTACCAGATGATTAACGTATTTTATTTGCAATTCTTCAATGAACATACCAATATTCCTCTAGTAACACCTATAAATTGATTAGCAGACAAAAGACAGGAGTTTAGAAGGAGTTTACTCAACTTTCTATAGAATTCTATTGTATACCAATTTGTACTGCCTGAAGGGGTTTACCTTGATACTACAGTGATGACAAATTGGTATACAATAGAATTCTATAGAAATTTGAGTAATCGATTAGCAGACAAAAGACAGGAGTTTAGAAGGAGTTTTATAGGTGTAACTAGAGGAATATTGGTATGTTCATTGAAGAATTGCAAATAAAATATGTTAATCATCCGGTAAATCCGCCATAATTAGCCATAGCCAGTATAACAAAGTCTAGCTGTCACATTTATATTACATGCAAAACATTCACTATCAAGTTGGAAGTAGGGCAATCGGTTTTAAATTCTCTAAGTGAGTTGAAAGTGGAAACGATGTTTGGTACTAATTTGTAAATCTTAGCATAATAAAATATAACTTTAAAGGCCAGAACCTTTATTTTGCCCATAAGGATGCCTCATCCCACTCAATCTCTATGCAAAATTTTTTAAAGGTTTGTGTCTGCAGATTTTTTTAAATAAATGAACAGCAGATAGACAATGCTAAACAAAAATGTCTGAAATTTCAACAAAAGTAGTTTAAAGTGAATGTGGACACAGTAAAGAGCTTGACACAATAATTAGAGGGACACAAAAAGAAGCTAGACACAGTTATTAGGTAGAAACAAAATAGGGAAAAAATCAACCCTTTTGATTACTTACTGATAAAAAACCGTAAGAGCTATGCAAAATATGTACTATCAACTAAAACTTTACATCCAGAGAAATTCAACAAAAAAAAATCCATCGAAATCTGATGAAAAATAAAGATATGACATATTTAGAAAAATTGCAATTTTGGCCCCTTTGACCCCTTGTAGCTCGGAAACAGTAAGAGCTACTAAAAATCTGTTGACACATTATTGAAAGCTTAGATCAAGAGGAATCCAAACAAAAAAATCCCATTGAAATCCAATGAAAAATAAAGATTTGTTATATTTAGAAAAATTGCATTTTTGGCCCCTTTGATCCCTTGTAGCTGGGAAACAGTAAGACCTACACAAAATCTGTTGACGCACTACTGAAAGCTTGGATCCAGAGGAATCCAAAGAAAAAAATCCCATCGAAATCTGATGAAAAATAAAGATTTGACATATTTAGAAAAATTGCAATTTTGGCCCCTTTGACCCCTTGTAGCTCAGAAACGGTAAGAGCTACGCCAAATCCATTGACATACTGCTGAAAGCTTAGATCAAGAGGAATCCAAAGAAAAAAATCCCATCGAAATCCGATGATAATTAAAAATTCTACATAATCTGCAAATTCGCAATTTTGGCCCTTTCAGCACCTTATAGCTGGGAAAGGAAACAGGTTATCAAAAGTCTAATAGCTGAGTGCCATATTAATTTATCACAAGGAATCCATTGAATAAACTACATCAAAATTGGACTAAAAATAAAATATTTATTTTTTTTGAGATTTGCCCCTATTGGGCCCCATTTATCTCATGAGCGGTACATGCTACGTGAAATCTGTTGGCAAACTTCAGATCGGAAATTTCCTCAGGAGAAGACTGAAACAAACCCCATCAAAATCCAATAATTAAATAAAGAATCTACAGTCTAAAATGTGAAAACACCCAATTTCACCCCTTTTTGGCCCCTTTTTCTAAAACAGACAGGACCACCAACTCAAAATTAAAACCTCCGTTTACGCATGTGCCAAGATACATCATACTTAAATTTCATAATGATCCGTCAACTAGAAGCAAAGTTATGCTGTCCATAGACGCCGTCGACACCAACAACGCCAACACCATACCAATATACGACTGCAAAATTTTTGCAGTCGTATAAAAATGAATGATCAATGCCTGAACAAGGGTAACACATTTTGCCTGCAGACTATTCATCACAGTGGAAATTAAACAAAAAACATAGAACTAGACTCTTTTATGCTGGAATATGATCACTAAATATATAAATTTGACTCTGAAATCATATGCAAGATATATAACACTGCAAGTTTAAATCATTAATTTGGCTTTGAAATCAATTGTAGTCTAGACAACAGACATGGAATTTATTCCTCCCATGTGTGCTGTTGAAATAATTGGCTATACATAGGTATAAGGAACAATCTCATGCATACAAACAAAGAATACATACAAATATATCATATCTATACAAATGTCAAATAAAAATTATATTAAATTATGATTATTTCATTTTTAATTTGCATATTGCCTTGCAAGAGAATTGCTAATAAAATTAACAAATTAATGAAAAAAATATCTCCCCTTGACCTAAAAAAATATAGCTATTTATAACTTGGTACAGTGAGATAAACGACAAATGTTTCCCATATATAGCAAAAAAAAAAGCTAATTAAGAAGTTCTATCAAAATACATGTTACAATTCAAAGTAACTGCAGAATTTAAAATTTTCATAATAACATTTAAATTATGGTACATCTGTAAATATATGATCATCTATGAATTTATATTTGTTTCAAATCCTTTGAGTATGTATTAAGAGGGGAGTCGAAAGGGGTTCTCACTCTGATTTCCCGTCATCAAAATGAACGAATCATGAAATCAAGGACATTTTTGGCAAAAAGTCCTGATCCCTAAAGATTATATTTAATTGAGAAACCAATTTTTGCTAATCCCGTTAAATTTTACCATAAAATCCAGATTTCCTGGGCCTAAAAACACCCTTTCTTGTGTCTCGATGGCATTTTCATCCCGAAATTGCAGCCTTAAACAGTACTCATCCCGATTTCCTGAAGTTAAAATTGACCAATCCCTGCATCCAGAAAATTGTCTCAATCCAGCCCCTGTAATCATGGTAATGTATGATGAGTCCATACATTTTTTAAGGAATTTGGAACTTTCATGGAGCGTAACTAATCAAAAACTGTCAAGAATTTTTATCCACAACCTTCTCTGAAGCAAAAACTAAACAAATGGCCTGAGTTTTGCATGTTTTGTGGTCAACAAACAAGTTTGAAGACAATATGCACAAGTTTTTGGTCATAAACTTTTTAGGCACAGACAGACATACAACTAAGGGCAAGGCATTATATATTTAACAGATATCAAAAACCTTGCCAGACCAACAGACATGTCTTAATGGGCGCATATAAGACCAAATGTTCAATAAAATTTTACCTCTATCTCAATATGAGAAGTTTCAGTCTGGCAAATTTTTTTTTGGTCTGAAAGTTTTTTTTTACTCTGGTTGCTAGATAGAATATGAACCAGAGGCTCTCTGGAGCCTATGTCGCTCACCTGGCTTTCAGTTGCCACAATCATGCTAACACTGTAAATTATACAGTTGAACTAATGACAGTCTCTCAAACTTAGGTAGAGTAAACATCGCCATTAACTTGGACTCTATTTAAAGTCTGATCATGTTTTACTATACTTCTTTGTTGGGCTTTTTTGACAAAAATTATCTTGCTAAGGACCACTTTCGACATGAGTTTTGAAGTCGAGACATCATTTGGTAAATGGCAGTCGACAACAATTTTTAACACCATATCTTTAAATTACAACATCAATATCTATTTGGAAACCAAATTTCATTGAAATCGGACAATGCTGAATTTTCCCACCTTTTTGGTGGCCATATTGAAAATGGCAGTCAACAAACAATTTTCAACACCGGTTTTGCAGTAGCGACATCAATATCTATTTGGAAACCAAATTTTATTGAAATCGGACAATAATGAATTTTCCCACCTTTTTTTGGTGGCCGCCATTTTGAAAATGGCGGTCAACCAATAATTTTCAACACTAGTTTTGAAGTCGCCACAGCCTTGCAAACATTTTATCAATTTACACTTAACCTTCATCTTCTATAGTTTTGGAAATTAAAGACGAAAAGTATGAAAATTTTTAAAATTCTGTGAAAAAAAGGGCAATAACTCCTACAAAGGTTTTTGGATTATCTTCAAAATTTCAGGGTGGGTAGATCTTGACATGCTAAACATTTTTGCAATTTAAAGTTGACTTTCATCTCTTATAGTTTTTCTGATAAAAAATTAATAAAGTTAAAATTTTGAAAATTTACGGAAAAGGGGCAATAACTCCAAGACGGGTTTTTGGATTTTCTTCAAAATTGCAGGGCAGGTAGATCTTGCCATGCTGATCATTTTTACTCGTGTCAGATTTTTTTAATCCTTAACAGTTTTTGAGTTATTTGCAAAAAACAGCAATTTACCCTTATGTTCTATTTTTAGTACCAGTGGCCATCTAGTTTGATCTACTGACTAATCAAACACAATTTTTAAACTGCTTACCCTGGTGATGATTTTGGCCAAGTTTGATTACAATTGGCCCAGCAGTTTCAGAGGAGAAGATTTTTTGAAAATGTTGACGGACAGACGGACGATGGACGACAGATGATGGACGCAAAGTGATTGGCAAAAGCTCACTACATAGCCTTTTAGGCCAGGTGAGCTAAAAAGGAAGGAAATATGGTAAAGGTCAAGGACACAACATCCCATTTCCAGGTTAAAATGACCCAAAAAAAGCATCTAGGGGTCACCGTATGGTCTTCAACACAGTAAGGAACATCACACCATATACATGTAGCAAGCCCTAAATGTCTGCAAGTTGACCAAAAAAAAACACTTTTCGATATCTAATATTTCACCACACCCTTTTTGT
The DNA here is from genome assembly GCA_002080025.1 of Modiolus philippinarum. Lineage (NCBI taxonomy): Eukaryota > Metazoa > Mollusca > Bivalvia > Mytilida > Modiolidae > Modiolus > Modiolus philippinarum. The sequence goes on along the minus strand of MJUU01050660.1, from coordinate 53,577 downwards.
GTGGTGGGATATACATGTAAAATCATATATGAGTAACAAAAAAAATTTACATACTTTCCAAGGATACACCTTTCTTGAAATTACATCTCATGAAAACTCACCTTACTAAAAAATTCAGTTGCTGAGGAAGTCCTGTATGACGCCATTATATTTGTTAATTTCTACTTTCAGTTTTCCCAATATTAATAATCTTAGCAACAAAATTCACACTTTATCTACATGTAGGACCGTTGAGAACAAATAAACAGGTAAATTTTCAATCATTCAGAAAATTTATAGGACCTGCGATAACCTATAGATACATGTAATATACCTTATCAGGAAGATCAAAATTTAATAAAAATTCTAATCTTTTTTTGTACACGATTGACAGTGGGGAGGTTTATCTCTTGTTAAACAATCGCCTGTCTTTTTACATGTACTAGTACAAATGTACACTATACATGTCATCTGAATATCAGAAAATTAGGTGTGGTTTCAATAGAGGGATTCTTTTCAAAAGACAAAATGCGTTGTCTGGAAAACCTGTAATAAATTCTTCAAAAACAATCAAAGCTAGTTCAACATTTTGAAGTGAATAGCAAACTGGAGCCCCATATTTCATTCCACAAAAACTTAATGTATTCAAGATATCATCAGAATCATTGGTAAGTAATAATTTCATTACTTTTGTATCAATCATGTCAAGAATCATTACAATTACTTTTATATACAAGGTATTGACCCCCAACAATTGTTCTCCAGCTCTGGGCTTGCATTGAGAGAGGAATACTAGACTTTGCAAATTAATAATTCCTTTAGGATAGCAAAATTTGGAAAAATCAGTAAGCTCCTTATTAATAGGGCCAATAAAATCACTTCAAAACTTGAAAATGTCCATTTGTGAATCAGGGATGATAAGTTTTAGTGTAAAACCCTGCATAATACATCTGGCATGATATTATCTGGACAGATTAATTTAAATGGTTAAACTTAAATGCAAGTCACTCAAGCAGAAAATGTAGGTCAAAGTGAACATATTGTTCAGAGGCTGAACAACTTTCAAAGATCAATGCATGCAATGGTATATGTGCAAGGGTAAATAAGTTACCATGTACAGTATCTGAGATCTGAACTTAATGTAATCTTAAAACTTGAGGCTCAGGGACTGAGCCTGTATTGCTCACCTGGCAAAGTGCTTCTACGCAATGCATGACTAAAAATGATGTTTTCTTACCAATGGGGTCAAATGTTTAGCTATGTTCTTCATTAGCACCCATTTTTTTTTTGTCTGATCCTATTGAAATGAATAATTTTTGCAAAGGACCTTCTATACATTTAGTTAAATTTACTTGATTAGTTTCAGAGATGATATGATTATAAGGATGGTTATCTCATTCCTGGTTCCAATGTTAAACAATGTTCTGCACTGGTGGCCATCTTTTTTGTCGGATCCAAATGAAATGAGCAATTTTTGTAAAATACCTTCCATACATCCTTACTGTAAAGATTGGTTGAATTTGCTTCAGTAGCTTCAGAGGAGATAGCAAATATATGCTTTTCCCATAGGGTCCCATGTTTTAAAACTATGTTCTACGCTGGCGACCATGTTTTTTTGCAGATAGGAAAAATTTCGGCACTTCCATTCATCACTCCTCTGAATTTAGGTTCAATTTGCTTGAGTTGGCTTCAGGAGTAGATATAGCAAATATATGCTTTTCCCATAGCTATATATATAGGGTCCCATGTTAAACTATGTTCTGCGCTATTGGCAATGTTTTTTTAGCAGATCAGGAAAATTTCACTAATCTAAGTAAAGGACCTTCCATACATCATTCCTGTAAAGTTTGATTCAATTTGCTGTAGTAGCTTCAGAGGCGATAGCAAATATATGCTTTTCCCATAGGGTCCCATGTTAAACTATGTTCTGCGCTGGCAGCGATGTTTTTTGGCGAAAAAAAAATTCTGTAATCTAAGTAAAGGACCTTCCATACATCATTCCTCTAACCTTTGATTCAATTTGTTTCAGTAGCTTCAGAGAAGTTAGTCAATATATGCTTTTTCCCATATAGGGTCCAATGTTAAACTATGCCCTGCGCTGGCAGTCATGTTTTTACGTGGATCGAAAATATTTCAGCAAACTAAGTAAAGGACCTTCGTTCCATACCTGTAAGGTTTGGTTAAAAAGTGGAAAATGTATGTCAAAGTTACCTACAAGTAAATCATTCAGAAATGTGTGCATGTGTAATACCAGTACATTGACTGAGATCTGAACTTAGATATAAACTTGGAAGCATTAGTCATCCCAGCAGAAAATGTATGTCAAAGTGACTTAACTTTGCAAGGATGCTGACCTATCATCAGAGACGCATGCATTAAACAGTTACACAATTTTTTTTATGTATAGTTACAAAGATATAAACTTGGCTTTGAACTTGAATAAAGACAATCAAGCAGGAAACAGGTAAGGGACCGACCATTTAACCTGAAGGGGGGTTATGGTTTTTTTTTTCTGGACAGAAAATTTGTTACGCGCTTCGCGTGAAACAGATTATTTATTTTTTGCATGCATATCAACAAAATATTTTTTTTTCAAAATTAACATTATTTTTTTGGGCAGAAAGCCTCATTCATCAATTTTTTTTTCATCATTTTGGCAGCCAAAATATTTTTTTCACATAAAATCAGATCCAAAATATTTTTTTAGAAAAAAACCATAGCCCCCCCCCCCCTTCAAGTTAAATGGTCGGTCCCTAAAAGAGACCTAATTTCCTAGGAGACTGTGAGTCAACACAAGATGCATGCTGCTGCATGCAAAGCTTGATTACCTTTCCCTGCATAGTTACTTATATATATACACTTTAACGGGAACACAGTTCTTAGCTAGGGGAATCTAATAATCTAAAAAATTAAATAAGAATTTAATTACTCATCACCAAATTCAAAGAATTATAAGGATTAAACACCATTTGAAGCGAATTTATTGGAGTATAAACAGGACTAATTCACTCACAAACATATCATTCAAGTCCTTTGGACTTTTATTTGTTTGTGAGTTGTTTGGGCACGTTTATACTCCGTAAATTCCTGTAAAACAGTCTTTAATGCAATAATAATTTTCCTTCCTAATTGAGTAAAAATATGGCAAGCGAACACCAACCTTTGGGTTTGTTTATTTTTGTTTATTTTTATTGTTTTCAGGGGTTTTATTTTCTATTTTGTTTGTTTTTTTTTTCTTTTCTTTTTTTCTTTGTACATTGTGTATTGCCTACAAAGAGGCTAATTTATAACCCATTTCAATATCCCACATTGGGGTGGAATTTTTCAGTCAGAAAAAAGAAGTTAAAAGCCCTAGATTAAACAAAACAAATAATAACATTCATCATGTTCATGCAATAATTATTACATTTCATGCATATTCATTTGAATTCCGTCAATTTGATAGGTGAACACTGATCACCTGGCATATCAATGTGAAGTTGCAATTCCAATGAAACATATTTGACTACATGTTCATGTGGCGGATTAATTTGTAAAAATAAAATCCCAATGTGCATGAAGTACTTTGCTGAAAATGAATTGTGTTTTTGTATATTTTGGTTAAAATTTAATTATAAGAATTGAATGCATTATTTTGAAGTTTCATAGGGATTTTGAAAGTGTTGACCAGGCGCACATTTTACAGGCTACCACGCTTCATTAAAAATGTGCATCGGTCAACACTTTCATAAACTTCAAAATAATGCATTCAATTCTTAATTAAAATTCAGTTGGTGAATCTCATATTATCCAAAACTGGCAAAAGATCTTGCATGTACTTTTGATCATACATGTTTGTTGTATGCCATGATGGACATGATGGATGAATTTGTATTGAAGAAAAAAAGGCAGCCTATGATTTAGTTTTAATACACAATTAATAATCAAATGCACAAGGGTCATGAAAGAGTGTAACAGGCAACCATTTCCCACAGGAAGCACTTCTCAGCTCCATTAAATGTCCACACTTCATATCCTTACAAACATTAATTCAAAATAACACGTTTAATTCTCAAGTATGCATAACACTGTAAGTGTGAATTGCTCAAAGAGAATTACAATTTTGTAACATATGTTAGTTGATCATGAAATTTAATGTCCTTTCTTATCATGTGTTGCGATCTACATTTTTCTTTAGGCTATTATATATAAAAATATAATTAACTAACATATTGTTCATCTGTACATGTATTAGTTTCTTTATGCAAATCAAACAAGGGTATGAGTGTGTACATTACCATGATTACATTTGTATCAGTTACCTACATTTCTATCCATAATAATGATAGGCATTGAGATTGTGCCACCCTGAAGCACTTCTGTGCATCCTGAGGCATAGCCAAAGGTTGTACAGTGGTGCTGAATTGTACATGGTACAATCTCAATGCCTACTGCAGGTATAGAAAAGTAGGTAATAGATGAATCCCTGGCTTTGTCTTTTACTGCACCAAAAACGCATGTCATCTCTACAAAATTTTAACATCATCTGTGTTGTCCATTCAAAAAGTATGAAAATTATGCAGAAATGACCAATTTTCCAGATACATATATTTTTGAGAGAATTTCAAAAATGAAATAAAGAGATTGAAATATTGCTTATATTCTCCATGTACTCTCTAACCATTTATAACGGTAGGGGAAATTGGTCTAAGTTTGACCAGTTACAAAAATAGCAACATGTACACTGAAATGTAAAGTTGCTATATGTACATCTTGGTGCTCAGTACAATTTCCGTTCAAGTTTCTCCAGCTATATCTGTATAAACTGGAGAGAAACCATACGCGTGTATTCCAGTACAACCAATTATCACATTTTGGGGAAGTTTGACCAGTATATTCAAAATTCAAATTCTTTATTGGCCTAATCACAGGACCCTTTCGGGCATAACAAACAATGACCAACTCATATATGCTTTCCAGCACAGACACATTCATCCACCCATACATACACACACACTCATATGGGCAATATATGGGCAAGTTTTACCTGATGTTTTATGGAGGCAATATACATGTATATATTTGAAATGATTGCATAAAATGCACTTTTCAAATGACAAAAGAATTGTTAAATGCAATAAATAGCTTGTTCAACCACAAGAAATACCATCTACATGCGGAGTTTTAAATCAACAACTGGTCTAAATTCCCTACATCACATTCTACTGAAGTTCTGTACATTTTGGCCATATATGTCTTGTTAGAGGGTGGCACAGGGCTATTTTCATGCAGAGCTAGCCGCCATGTTTGCTATTATTTATTTCACATGTTGCTGTGTTGGAGGGTCGTAATTTGCCGTGTTTCGTGCAAACCGAAAAAAGGGCTTCTTGCAAGCCTGAGTTTCAAATTTTTCGTTCCTTGAATTATGACATTTTAATTCTCATACACCCGTGCAGGGTACCCCTCTGTGTGACCCTCTTGCTATTATTCAAGTATCCCTTTGTTTCACACAGGTAAATTCCAGTACACCCATGACATCACCAATCAGGATAGACTTTTAGAATAGAATTCATAATCATTTTACCGTTTATTAATATGACTTGGAATAATTTGTTTTTTTATACATCTTTGAGTTTATGGTCTCCCAAACGTTTAGATTTTATCTGCAATGAAGAGACATAAGTTGTCGAAATGCACATATGCAGAATTTAAATTCTTCTGTAAATGTTGATTTACAGTGTGAGACAATCCATGTAAAATCGATGCAAGCAACCTCCTCTCACATGGATAAATGACCAACCAAGTGTTCCTTTTTTGTGAAAGAATAATCGTAACCATGACAAAACGTCAAAAAACACTTGACGTCACAATGTAAGGTACACTCAAATGGTGACGACGTTACTCGCAAAGTATAGGCTTCAAGATGTTCGTTATCGTATTTGATGGAAGAAATAGCTACTTGCATTTGATCAAAATCAAAGATCTGGGTATCTTTTACTCATGTAAGAAATTCTTCGTCTTATTCTTTGTGTCGCTGCGCTCCACTCGAGATAAGACGGAATTTCTAACATTCATGAGAGATGACCCGATCTTTGATCTGCTCTCATGTAAGAAGCTATTATTCACAGTAACTTCGGTATTTAGTCTTTTATTGACAAAGTTTCAATGGAACTTCACTAGATTCCAACGGAACTTCAACCAGTCTCCCCTAATTAATAATTATAGATGTGTTGCAATCTTTACATTTTTGTATAAACATGGCCGTGACGCGCAGAAATATACAATATATGTACATTGTCGGAAAATATAAAATTTGACGAGCTTTAGAAACAGGTAGAAATGCGAGGTTTACCGAGCATTTCTCGCCTGTTTCGCAGCGAGTACAAATAAATTTTATATTTCCGACAATGTACGTATATTGTTTTTATCCTGCAATCTTTTAAACCCTATTCAAAAATGCATTTTCTTTGTGAAGCGGGACCAGGAAGACAGTAAACAACTTCGGCCATTTTGGTATAATCCATGACGTCATAAGAGAATTTACACTGTGACGTCAAAGTATTCGAGGCTTTCAAACCAGTCGCTTATCTTTTCTTCGTTCAAAATCGCGGACCGGTTACCAGTCTACCCAACGAATACGAACAAAAATATTCGTAGGGTCGTATGCGTCTAGTAAATACCACCATTGCAGGATAAATGCCTTTAATTTGTATCTTGTATATTGGCATGGATTTTTGAGGTGGGACTTGACAATGTAGTTTGATGCATTTCGGTCAATTCATAACTTTAATCGAAGAGCGCAAACAGAAAAAGAAACAATTTTAAAAGTTTTTCTTTCCAAAATCCCTTTTTTCGCATCTTTACCTGTTCTACGAATCGAATTGCCACCCTGTTCTCCATCACAAAAAATTTGGAAATGCGGATTGTTTACTTTTGATAGCTAATCTCTTAACCAAGTCCGGAAAAACTACGCTTCAAACTCGACATCTTATTAACAATTAAATCAACAATCTATATGGAGAACATTTTAAGATTTTACCATAATCAAGTAAATCTTTCGGTTTCGGGGGGAGCAGGGGTACAAGCCGGCCCTCACGCCATTCCCTGAATTACATCAACTTCATTCACACTTATAGTTTCAGAGTTTGTTTCATTATCAGTTTCCATACTTTTAGGCATCTTCATTCTGAAATACCTTAATTTGTATTTTATTTTGAAATTAATATGGGGGCATGTAAGAAACTTTTGTTTCAAACTAAGGGGTATCTATCTCCTTTTGCATAGATATGTCCTTAATTATCAGTTTTTAGATTTTTCTATAAATCCTATTGGCAAATGGTCTTCTATCCGCTTTTCATATTTATGATAGATTTGTCTGCACTGAAAATACATTAAGTTGTCTAAATGGCCACATGCACGCAGAGACAAAATTATCGGTAACTTCGATACTTTGTTATTTATTAACACTGGACCAAAGCCTCTGCTTTTGGACTGTTGAGGGTATTCACCAACCTAGTAGTCAGTTCTTCGTGTTAGCCTGAAAAACTATTTTATTTGGAAAATTTAAGAAAAATTTTAACAAAAAATAAGTTGCATAATTCTGCCTTAAGTTTACTGATTTTGGCAGATGTTACACAAATTTCTGTCCATGAATTTCCAAATGTTTTTATTTGATCTGCACTGAAGAGACATAAGTTGTCGAAATGACCATGTGCAGACTGAACTAAATTCTACATCGGCGTTTTGTTATTTATTTACCACTGAGTCGATGCCTCTGCTGTCGGAATCTTTCCGTTCCACGAGGGTATTCAACAAGATGGTGCATGATGGGCCGAAAAATGATTTTATTTTGGGCAGAAACGTGCAATATCAATATTCAAGCTATCCTTGACTGATCTTGGGTTTTCTAATATAAATACTTCAGTGCATCAGGCTCTTTCTCCTTTGCTCAAAATGAACTCTATAAAAAGGCTTCAAAAGCATATTTTAAGTTACAGAAGGATTTCTTGTCTATGAATCCCAAAATCCAAACAAGCATTCATGTATTTGATCATACAGTAAGACCAATTCCGCTATATGGCAGTGAGGTCTGGGGATCTTTTAATTGTCTGTCCCCAAAATTTAGAAATCGTGATGCAATACCTCTAGACAGAATTTACTTGAATTCAATGAGTGAAAGACTACATTTAAAATTTTGTAAATATATACTTGTAGTTAACAGGAAAACCACAATTTTTGCAGATTATCTGAACTTGGTCGCTTCCCTATGCATTTTGATATTGTTAAAGCTATGCTCAACTATTGGCAAAGATTAGAACACAATGTGGAAAATTTTCCACTGTTGCAGGATGCATATATGCACTCTAAAATGCTCCATGGACAGCACAAATCATCATGGTATGGGTCACTTATGATAATTTTGCAGACATTTCCTGATCTATATAACCAACATCACATGCAAAAGAAAATAAGCAAACAGACAATTGCAAGATCTCTGAAAAGTTCATATATTAATGAGTGGTATAAAAAATTGCTTGATTTCTCAGATGGAAAACTGAGAACATACACAAAAATCAAGTCAAATTATGGATTTGAAAAATATTTATAATCCATCAATAGTTTTGAGCCTAGGAGAAGCCTAAGTAAATTAAGGTTGTCAGCACAACATTTGTAGATACCAGGGTATCCCTCCACACTTACGACTTTGCCAACATTGTAACTCAGGCGAGATTGAAGATGAAAAACAATTCTTGTTGAAGTGTTCTAAATATAATACTGATTTGGTTGACCTTTACAAAACAATATCAGAATCTTGTAAAAACTTTGTAAGATTGGATGATGACCAGAAATTAATCTGGTTATTTAATTGTGAAGATATCACTATACTAAAACGTTTAAGTGAGTTCACATTAAAAAAAATGCAGATAATACAAGCAAAGTGAACAATTTTATCCATATACGTACCGTATTTGTTGTTCATATTAAAACTAAACAAGAGTGTTGCTTGTCTACATTAGACACGAGGAGGATTGCGAGTATGCGGCCGAAGCAGCATGTCGCACATCCTTGAGCACCAACCCTTGGTGTCTCTTGTAGACCGGCAACTAATTTCACTTTATATACACTTTTTGTGGTTCAGTACTTCTGCAGGAGGAATGTAGATATGACATATCCTAGAGCATCGTCCCTTGGTGTCTATTGTAGATTTACGATACATCGTTTATTTTATTTTATTTATTTACTTTTTTCCCAGCTAGTGGTTTTTCTACATCAGACACGAGGAGGAGTGTGGTTGCTCTTATGAAGCAACACACATATCATTGAGCACCGTCCCTTGGTGTCTTTTGTAGATATACAACTTGTTGATATTGATATTATTGTTATTTATGATGTGTGCGTATGTACTTACAAATATTAAAAAGAAAAAAAAAGAATAAAAAAATCTGATAATGTGTTTATGCCACCTCCCTCGTCTAGGTTACAGGACTTGTTGTTACATTAATTGTGTTGTATTGTTGTGTCTGAATTATGAATGTTATATTTGTAATTGCCCCTTGAGGGAGCTTGATTGGAATAAATGTATCTTTATCTTTATCTTTATCTATTTAGACAATATTGGTAAATGGTCCTCTATCTGCAGCTTTTACATATATTTCTGTTTAGGGATTTCCGGGAAATGTTTTGATTTGATCTGAAGAGACATTAGTTGTCGAAATTGTAATATGAAGAAACTAAATTTGTTATTTATGACGACTAGGTCGATGCCTCTTCTGGTGGACTGTTAGTAACTGAGAGTATTCAACAACCCTCTTATCATTTCTTCTGTATTGGCCAGAAAACCGATTTTAATCGGAAACTTGCAACTAACTAAATTAAAGATTTTTATTTTAATAAACTAACTTGCGTAATTCTGCTTTAACTAATTTTAGCTTTTAGATCACAGGTATTTGTTTCATGTATGAAAACACTTCCCTACAAATTTTGCTTGTGTTTTAGATCTTATTGGTAATATGTTACACATATGTATGAATTTCCAAATGTTTTGATTTGATTTGCACTGAGGAGACATAAGTTGTCGAAATAAACCTTTGCAGAAAGTAATTTTACAGTAATTTCGGTAATTTTTTATTTATTAACACTGGACTGATGCCTCTGCCAATTATCAAATGGCCTGTTAGTCCCCGCGGGTATTCACCAAACTAGAAGCCACTATTTCAACCGATTTTATTCGATAACTTTCAATATCTAAATTATAGAATTTGGTTAAAACTGAGGAGTATCTCCCTCTTGCACAGCTCTGTCTAAACTGATTTAGATCCTATTGGTAATTTGTTCTTTATCAGCTTTTACAAATATTTCGGTTTATGGATTTACAAATGTTTTGATTTGATATGTAATACGGAAGAGGTCTTTGCGGAAGGACTGTTACACCAAAGAGTATTTACCAATGCAGTTGCCAGTTTTTTTGGCGTTGGCCAGAAAACCGATTTTATTTGGAAAATTTAAGAAAATTTTATTAGATAACTAACTTGCATTATTCTGTCTTAACTGGTTTTGGCTTTTCTATTTAGATTTTATTGGTAACATAGGTAATAGGTTTCACATACTTCTGTTAATGGATTTCCAAATATGAAAAAGAAAGGAAATGGGGTAAATGTCAAGGAGACAACATCCCATATCCAGGTTAAAAGCATCTAGGGGTCACCGTACGGTCTTCAACACAGTGAGGAACCTCACACCATATANGGGGGGGGGGGGGGGGGCTGGCAGATTTTGTAAATAAATATTCTGTCCCTGAAAAAGTTGGAAATAAATAATCTGGCCTGCACATCCAAGAAAATAAATAATCTGACCTTAGATTTATTGGTACGATACGATTATGTTATTGAAAATAAAAATTTTCTCCGCAAAGCAGCGAAAAATAAATATTCTGGCCCGCAAAATTTCGATAATAAATAATCTGGCTCGACCAAATTTGCCACCCCCCCCCTCAGAATCAAATGGTCGTCCCCTAAATCAATGGAAACAAACCTTTGGATTAGATCTGCACTGATGAGACATAAATTGTCGATTTTTCAACCGTCTTGCTGTCTGAAACAGGGTATCAAAGACCGGATGTTTTTTTTTCATGTCCGGCGGTGTTTCAAATGAAAGGAAATTTGATGATTGCAATATTGTGATTCTGTTAAATTTCATGCGAGAAATCAGGGACTATACATTATAATGTCTTGTCCCTGGAGAAATGTAATATATACTAGTAAATGGTAAAAATTATGTACCATTGCATCTACGGTCTTTCTTTTTTACAGACTTCAACAGAGAATTTTGTCAAACAGAAAGATATGTACAAACCGTGTACATTTAACCTCTAATTATTTTGAGATGTAACGATTAAAAAACCATATTTCAAGCGAAATTAATACAGGTGCGTACCACCCTATCCACACCCTCATTGTTCGACGAGAAAAACTCGAAGGCGCGCCATACTTTTGAAATATTAAACATGTAAATTCACACCAGAAATGAAATCAAATATTCACAGACATCTTCTTAATTAGTTTAGTTGTATAATGCATTAATTAATATTTAATGGGATAAATTAATTATTGAGTACCCTTAGGAAATTACAACTTCAAATGTAACCGCGCGCTACACCCCAAAATCTATTTAAAACATGAAATTAAGGAGTAAAAGTCGATATTTTATATAATTACATCCTTTCAACACATTAAAAAAATTATATCGGCTTGTGTCAATATTTATGTAAAGTATACATTTTATATCGAAAATAATTATTTTGAGTCGGTTTTCATTTACGATCTATATCGACCACGGGTGAAGTCCACGTAAGGCAATTAATTATTCATGTATATTACACAGAAAACGTTCAGAATACGTCGCATGGATTCAATAATTAAGAATTCTGCCAACAGAATAATTTACAAAGGGAATCCTGGTCGTTTTAATAATTAATAACTTCTAGTTTTACCCAATAAATTGCATTACGAGCTTATAACACTAATATTTATTTCGTATTATTCGTTGATATGTGCCAGTCATTAGCGGTGTCTCGGAAGACGGAAGGAGGATCAAATTGATACATTTCGCATTAAACTTTTCTAATGGTTCAAGAAAAATAGAAATCTTACCAAGGCGAGTGAATAATTCATAAAAATAATTTCGTTTCACTGAAAAAAGGAATACAAATTCAGAGATGGTAACTCAACAAGAAATTGCAGAGATGATACAGCGGATTAAACAGGAACCACGCGACGATGGACCAGACACCAAATGCAATGATGCCTTATCGAAGACTTCGCGAACAAAGCGAAAATCTGCTGACGACACGGGAAGCAATGTGGGACAAAAGCGATTGCGACATTTATCAGAGAATGGAAAACCGACGATTCCTTGTTTAATGTGTGACAGATATTTAGAAAACCAGGACGAACTTATGATACATATGGCTTTAGATCATCAGTGTCCACCACAAGGAAGCAGACGACAAGTAGGCCGAATTCCAAAACACACGTGTCAAATTTGTTTCGCAAAATTTCGCACTTTGCGAGATTTGTTTACCCATACTGCACTTCACGCAAAGCAAATGGAGATAAACGGTGAATGGGTGTCGGCTTTTGGAAGCAGAATGGAGAACTTGACGAAACAAGGAACCATTCGACAATATTTTTCTAATATTGAAAATAATTTACATGGCGAAATGCAACATGGTACCTTCAAATGTGATTGCTGCAACAACGTGTTTTTGAATCGTGATACTTATGCCATGCATGTCATGATGCGAGTGAAAGATGAAATGTGTAAACAGGACGATGAACTTGGCAAATCAAACGACAAAGACACTAATGGCGAAACACCAGGAGAAGTTACTATAATCCCGCCGCAAAATGGTCATCAGTTCCTAATTGAAGTTACACCGTCTGCAAACGAGGACGAATACTTGAAAACCGCAATATCGTTTACCGATAATCATTCCAATACAGATATGGCGGAATCGACAAAAACTGCACGGGAACATGGAAAGAAGTGCATGTTCTGCTCTGAACATTTTCTGGATCAAGATGCAATGGCGATGCATGTTATGTCAGTCCATACAATTAAATCTCCGAAAAATTTACATTCAAAAACCTCAAACAAAGACCAATCAGATGGAAGTAAAAGAGAAGCGACGGAAGAAAAGAACACTGTTCCAGAGCGGGAATGTTTCCGTTGTCATTTCTGTGGAAACATACTCGATTCCCGGGATTCCTTAGCAATGCACGTGCTAACTTTACACGCAGACGAAGGTAAAAAGTCAAACCAGTTACAATACAGAAGGGAAGGAATGGAATTTAAAAATCATATCACTATCCGAAAAAATGAAATTTCGGCTCAAAGATCTCAAGAGGAACCACTAAACCTTGTTTCAGTGAAAAAGCGGAATGATTCACCCCATAATGTGCATGAAAACCAAAATCATTTACATGACGAATATAAATATCGACATAGTAAGACTTCGCCTAGTTTTTCAGGATCAAAAAACTATTTGACAGAACACAGAGAGACAACACACCGACCGACAAGAAGTGCAAGTTTGCCGGACATGAGAAAACCGGACATTTTATCTGTTACTAGAAACAGGCCAATTTCTGCCGGCGGCATACTTAGTCAAGAAATTTTCCGTGATACTCCGAATACAATCACTGTTGACGAAAACGAACAATCACCAATATGCTACAGATACGAACAGCCAGAACCATTTATAGAAGATCGTGAACATTCGTGTCAGTACGTGACTTCACCACAAAGTGACCCATTGGAACTTTTATTACAAAAACGAGAAAATGCACATGTATGTAACTATTGCGAGATTATTTTTCTGAACAGGACCTTATATTATTTACACATGGGACTTCACAATGTAAACAATCCACTTCAATGCAATATGTGCGGTAAGACTTGCGACAATATTCATGATTTTTCGGCTCATATTATCCATTTATAAATATGGTGTACTTAATTTCTGAAAGACGAGAATCTTATTCTATATATATTTCTAATTTATATTAGTAAATGTCAACTAAATATTAATCTTACTTGTTATTTTATTTGGAACTTGCTAAATGTTTCTAAATTTGTTGAAAACTAAGGAGTATCTCCCTCGTGCAAAGCTCTGTTCTTAGCAGATTTTGGCATTCCATTTAGACCACATTGGTTGTTTGCTCTCTCTCAGTTGTTAAACATCTTTGAGTTTATTGTTTTTCCAAATAACTTTGATTTTATCTGCACTGAAGAGACATAAGTTGTCGAAATGGCCATATGCAGAAACCATATTTGCAGTAAGTTCGGTAATCAGTTATTTGTAACCAGGGTCGATGCCACTGCTAGTGGACTGTTAGTCCCCTTTGGTATGCACCAGCACAGTAGTCAGTACTTCGGTTCTGACCAGAAAGCCGATTTTTTTTTTTTGAAACTTGCAATATCTAAATATTTGTAAATTTGTTGAAAACTAAGGAGCATCTCTCTCATGAAATCTATGTCTTTAACTGATTTTGGCTTTTCGTTTAGATTTTATTGGTAATTAGCTCCCTCTCAGTGTTTAAACATCTTTGAGCTTATTGTCTTCCAAATTTTTAGATTTTATCTGCACTAAAGAAACATAACTTGTCGAAATAGCCATTTACAGATACTAAATTTACAGTAAGTTGTGTTCCTCAGTTATTTGTATATTTTTTAAGGGAGTACGAGCCTCAGATTTCAGAAGCATTCTATATCCTCGGGTTTTATCCATTCAAACAGTGCTAAAATTTTTTGCACATGGATCACATTTTCTTGGCCATAAGTCACTTTAAAATACATAAAATAGACTGTGTATAAAATTTAATCAGCTTCCAATTATAATTTCATATATCTAAAGGCCTATAAACATCTTATGCAAATTGAAGGAAAACTCTAGAGAGATCTGTTTCCCGCCAAAATTTTGACGTCTTATATCTCAAAAATTCCTACATGGATTTTCAAAATTTTTTGCTCAAATTGTTCCATGAGATGTGCTCTTTCAGACAACAGGTCAGAATTTTAATTCTAATTACAAAATTTTTGAGACTCGTACTCCCTTAAATGATTCTTTGAATAGAAAAAAAAAACACTAAAGAGATAAATTATGAGGACCCCGTATGGCGGAAATAACAAAATGCCCTTCCACGAAACTGTAGAACACTCCATCCCTGTATATATCATTTCCACAACATATGTTTTGCAAATTTATAAAGGGGTGGACATGGGGTATCTTTATCCTTCCCCTCTCCGTCTCCCTCTTCTTTCTCCTGCCCTTTCTCATAGTCTCCCTTTCGCTGCACGCACGTCAGAACGAATTTTTAGAGTAAACAAACAAATTCAACGTAAAGGATTATTTTATTTTTTCAGTTCGTATCATGTTGTGATCCTAGGCATATATACTGTGCAGAGCCTTAAGCAGTTTTGGTTTGTCAAATAAATTTTATGAATGAGATCAGATTGAAACACGATCTCCATATTACTTATTTTTGGCGGATCCAAAGGTGATTCCGGGGATTAGAACACCCTTTTGTTCCTATAAAATATTTATTTTTTGCAGATTTTAGACAAACTTGACAAAAAAAAATGACTGGGACACCCCTTTTTACCCCCTTTAAGAACCCCCTTTTTCCAAAGCTGGACCCGCGGGTGCTCATTATAATACATAGAGGTAACACTTACTCAATTATTTACTTATTCCACTAAAAAAAAACCAAAACAAAACAAAACAAACAAACAAACAAAAATTTAAAATCAACAAAATCTAAAAAAAAATCTATACTTTTTTATATTTTGCAATCACACTCGAACGTAACATACGAATTATTGGTTCACCTATGCAGTTTTTCAGACAACTATCAATTATTGTAGAAAAATGCTAAATCAGTTTTGGTTTAATGAATAGACCATTTCACGGTTATTGCAGCCATATTGGATTTTCTAGAAATTGGAAAACAAGAGGCTCTGAAGAGCCTGTATCGCTCACATGGCCCTTGATTAACATAGACATATTATGTTAAAGAGCCTATAGTTAAACAGAGCTGAAAAACACCTTTTTTGCAGTGGACCACTAAAGGACCATTGTGGCCAAGTTTTGATCCGATTGGCTCAGCAGTTTTAGAGAAGATCTTTGAATGTGTTTTCCCATAGGTCCAATGTTAAAACTATGCTTCCAACAAGCGGTCATCTTCGATATAGCGATGACCTGAAAAACACATTTTTGCAGGGGACCACCCAAGGACTATTCTGGCAACTTTGGTTACAATTGGCTCAGCAATTTTAGTAGAGAAAATCTTTGAATGTGATTTCCAATATGGTCGAATGTTAAAACTATGTTCCCCGCTGATGGCCCTGTTGGATATAGTGTGGACCTGAAAAAAATCTTCTCTGCAGGGTACCACCCAAGGACTATTGTGGCCCAGTTGTTGCGGATGAGAAGATCTTTGAATGTGATTTCCCTTAGGGACTAATGTTAAACATATGTTCCCCGCTGGCGGCGTTCTTGGATATAGCGCAGACTTGAAAAACATCTTTTTTGTAAGGGATCACCCAAGGACTATTGTGGCCAAGTTTGGTTCCAAGTAGCCATGTGGTTTCAGGGGAGAAGTTCTTTAAATGAAAAGTTTACGACAGACAGACGACGGACGCAAAGTGATGACAAAAGCTCACCCTGACTCTAGCCAAGTGAGCTAAAAGGGAGAGTGCGTGTGGAACAATAGTTCTGTAACCATGATAGTAACCCGATTTTTTTAACCAATTCTATCTCTTTTCTGAAAATTTGCCCCTATCCCATTTGGCTCCAGCAAATGTATGAAATCAGACTGAAACACACGTCCACGCACACAGTCAACGTATATACAACAAAACTTAGTCTAAATTTCCCAAGCAAGAAGCGTTTGTTTGTTGAAAAAATACGAGATTAAGACTTCATTTCCTTTTTTCAAAACTCCTTTATGACAGATTTGGAAGTAACGATTGTCTCTCCTATACAGCGTGGGGTTCGTAGAAAGATTCCACGTACAGGACTCCGAGATGCATGCTCTATATATATCTCAGTTGTGGTGTACTTGTTCTTTTCACGAGAATATATCTCATACCGATACGCTATCATACTTTCAGATTTTTGTTTTGTTTTGGTTTTTTGTTTTTCTTTTTGTTTTTGTTTTTTTTTTGTGGTAAGTTTTTTGTTTCTTTGTTTTTGTTTTTGTTTTTTTTTAAACAGTCCCTGAAAAAGTGAGTCTCAACGGCGTTTCAGAAAAAATGGGGATGCAGCTAATTTATGCGGTACTTCTGCCTAAATTTAAGGAGAACCCAATCACTAGAACCTCCAATTGATCCTCCAATGAGTAATCAAAAGATAAATTTGAGTCAAAATGAAGACTGTCCTCTCAAACTTTCCACAGAAATTATTGATTAGTGAAGATTGACATTAATAAATTATCTGTAATTGTGGATCTTTCCTAAATAATTAATGCTAACGAATGAAATAACATTCTGCTGCATTAATGAGATGCGAGATGTCTGTTTCATCTATTATTTACAAATGTTATAAGGGACCGATCACACTTTGCCACTCAGAAATAATTTATTTCTGTAAACTGGAACGCCCCGATACAAGGTATGCATAATCTATCATGCTATAATGTGAAATTACATCAGATGGATTGGAATCTTCATATTTGTTTTTGTACCTTCATGAGTCTTAAAACGGCCAACTGTAAATTTAATGTCATATTTTGGCGGCCATCTTTCTATAATGTGCATCATTCTTATCATCTATAATGTGATATTACATCAGATATACATGTATTATAATCTTCAGACTTGTTTTTGTACCTTAAACACAAATTAAACTCTCACATAAGCCTTAATCGTTCAAAAGGATCTAATGTAAATTTAATGTCCTGTATCGGCGGCCATGTTCGGTGAAGATTGCTCCCAATCCTCCCCATCAATCAATTTGGTTGATACATTTTACCAGTCCTAAGTTTAAAATTTACCATGCAAAACCAATAGTCCAGTCGATGTACCCGACAGTTTTTTTTTGTTTTTGTTTTTTGTTTTTTGTTTTTTTTTGTTTTGTTTTGTTTTAGTTTTGTTTTTTTTTGTTTTTTTTTTGGGGGGGGGGGGTATTTCTTAATAAAACATCAGGATATTCATAAAAATAAATACATGACTGTCCAGAAAAAAGGGGGTTCCAACCCCCGGAACCCCCCTCGTGATCCGCCAATGATTGGATAAGAACATGTTCTTTATGCTGAATATGCCCTATAAAGGACTGCCGCCATGATGTGTCATTATCCTGTTCAATGTAATAAACGGTCAGATAGAAATACGATGAGAACATTCAGTGAACACCTCAGATAAAAATATGAGAAGAACATTGAGTGCTCAACTCGAACAGAAAACCGACGAAACTTTTGAGCAAGCACCTCAGACAACAGAGCAAACATCCCAGAGTACATTGAGCGTGTACCCCAGTTAGAAATACGGAGAGTACATAAAGTGTACACCTCAGAAATACGATAAGTGTTTTCAGCGTATAAATTAGATAGAAATACGATGATTATTTCATCGTACACCTCAGATAAAAATACAATTAGTACATTGAGCGCACATCTCAGATATAGAAATACGATGAGTACATAACATGCGTACACCTTAGATAGAAATACAATTAGTATTTCTACCGTACACCTTAGTTAGAACTGAGTGTACATTTACGATAGAAATACGGTAAGTTAATAAAGTGTACACCTCAGATAAAAATACAATGAGTACATTCAGCGTACAACCCAGATAACATACGATGAGTATTTTCAGCGTACACCTCAGACAGAAAAAAACAATTAAAAAGTACATTGAACGTACACCTTAGAAATTCTTCAGTATAAAAGATTCAGTAAGAGGCTCTCAAGAGAATGTATCGCTAAATGGCTAACAAAGTCAGTCCAAAAAATCATTCATGATGAAAAGACACAGTTTCAACATACAGGTTAATCGACCACAATGTCATAGCTATGTTATACGTTAGCAGCCATCTTTTGACAGGGACAGCTTTTTGAAGGGGACCACCCGAGTATATTTGTCACCAAATTTGGTTCTTTGGGTGTCCATTTGCACGGAAGTTATAGAGAAAAGGATCATTGATAGTGTTTTCCAATGTTAATAAATGCTCATCAATGGCGTCCATCTCAAATGGATCAAATACCTGTCGGGCATCTTGTCGTTGCTTGCTTTTAAATGACAGGTTGTTCCACGAAGCATATTTGAATGGTTTTCCCACTGTGTCAAGTAAATAATGTTAAAATATCATCTATACTGGCGAGCTGCCTATATATTCGATGCGGACTTTCCAAATTTGGTTCCAGTTGGTAAAGGTAGTTTCAGAGTAGAAGATTTTTAAATGCGTTTCCTAGGGTCGAGTATTCAACTATCTTTCCCCGGTGTCACTGACGGCCACCCTTGAATTTGGACCTGCAAGCTAAGACACCTTATGAAGGGGAAAACATATGTACCATCGTGACAAAGTTTGGTTCTATATAGTCCAGCGGTTGCAGTTGAGAAGATCTTTTCCATAAGGTCTACTGTTAAATTATATTCATTGTAGCGGCCATCTCGAATGGGATGAGTACCTTTACGATACCTTTTTGAAGGACACAATCCATACCTTGTGACTATTTTTTATAAGTCTGGTTCTAATTGCCCCGCAGTTTCAGCCAGAGGAGAAGATCTTTGAATTGTTTTCCTTCAGGGCCAATGTAAAATTTTTACCGAATGGCGGCCATCTTGTATGAACAAGTGATGGTAAACCCCCACCCCCACCCCCGGGGGGCGGNCCCCCCCCCCCCCCCCGGGGGGGGGGGGGGGGGGGGGGGGGTTACAGCCAGATAAGCTTATTAAAAAATTTAAAAAATATCTAACGGTAAAAATGTCAGGATATGTAGAGTCTTGTGAGTAAAGAAAAGTCTCATTAATTAAAAAAATGTTTTAAACCAGCTGTGGTTGAAAACATGTAATCCCACAGAAATTTACAAAAAGTCACCTGACAATGAAGTGACACATGAAAAAAGATGGAGTCTCTCTACTTCGGTTGTTTGGAGACAACATCAGTAAACATGGATCATTACTGAACATCTCATAAATAAATCAGGGACAAATGAATGCCATTACTTAATAATTAATCAAACACCGGTGAAATTATCTTCTGTATTACAAATATAACGATTGGCACCAAATATCACGATTGCTAATTTTCTTTTTTTAACGCCATGTTTGAAAAAAAACACACATTTTAACGGTTATCTTGCAAATGATAAATTACGTTTGCAGTGACTACACAAATTTTGTTGTGTCTTATTTGCTATTTGTTTTGTATTTGTTTGTTTTTTTTTTTGGGGGGGGGGTACTTTTTTGCCGAAAAAGCCATCGCAGTGTATTATAAATCACACAAATTTGTTTGAAACTCAGTCATTAATAGTCATCGAATATCAGCATTAGTCACATCGTCACGGTTACCGGACATAACAACTCCCGTTTGATACGATATAAACCCGAAAGAAATCATTTTACCATCAAAAGAAAATGAAACCCTGACAGCAGTCTGATGGACAATCATTTCATTTTATATTTAAATGAATTCCATCGGGTCTATATGTATCCGACGGGATTTTATTTATTTTTTTTTTTTTTTTTTTTTTTGCGAAAATTTTCAAAATTTCCACAGCTGATTGCAAATCTACAGACTAAATGCAACAATTCTGCACAAAAAAATTAATCCCTAAATTCAAAAATATAGGAGTTTGCGTCACATGCCATATGTGTCAAAATCCACATCTTTTAGCTTTTGTCAAAATCAACATCTTTGGGTATCTTGTTCAAGATAGAGATAGAAAATCTGAAAGCTTATTGCACATCTACAAACTATATGCAACAATTTTACAACAATATTAAATCCCCAAATCCAAAAATGTAGGAGGAGTTTGTTACATATGCCACATTTTTAAACATTGACATCTTGGGACCTCTTGTTTGCTCCAAGACCAATATCAAAACTCCGAAAGCTTATTGTGCATCTACAGACTATATGCAACAATTCTACAACAAAATTAGATCCATAAATCGAAAAATAACGGACGAGTTTGAGACACAGGAAAAGTGTGATGGATTGACAGACGGGCGGACAGACAGACAGAGGTTACGGCAACATCCCCGAATTTTCTTCAAAATTTCATACAACAGGGATACAGGGATGATAATTTCATACAAAAAGAGATACATTTCATAAGCGCAGAATACAGATTCATGTCACCCTGGCGTGACTGTGTAAGAGTAAGAGCCTTCTGGTGATTTTCTTGAGTACTCGATATTTATGTAGTTTAAACGGTGATTATATGATAACAATGTTCTAGTTAACTTAATTCATATTTATTGTTTGTTTCTAATTGGGATTGTCTTGCATTAATAAGTAATATCAGAACCGTTTTTTTTCAAATTTTTCTATTACCACAGATTGGAAAATTTACTGAAATTATCCTATTTTCATTTTTTTTTATTTCATGTGCAAACATTTAATAATTACTTGATACCCCGGTACACCCATGGGAAGCCGAATACAAAGTTTGTCAAATCAGGCATACATTAAAGAAGTTCACCGTACAATAAATACATATTTTCTTTCTTTTATTAAGAAGATACATGTACACCAGCTGATCGAGAGTTCGAAAAACAAGAGGCTCTCAACAGCCTGTATCGCTCACCTGGGCCATTGCAGACTTAGACAGTCCAAATAACCTCAATAATATAAAATCTTATTTTCAAGTATGTTAATAGACACTGATGTTACTTGCTTCAAAGCTGAACCATATATCCTGATGGCAACCATTTTGGATAGGGTGAAGACTTCATGGTCATTTTTTTAAGGGAACCAACTAACGATCTGAAAAAATGCTTGGTTCCATTTGGTTAAGTAGTTTCAGCTAGAGGAGATCTTTGAATGTGTTTTCCCATTGGGTCCAATGTTAAACTAAGATCCCTGCTAACACCAATCTTGGATGAGGTGTGGACTTGCGGGACATTTCTTAAAAATGGGCATGTAGGAAGATCTTGACATGCTGAACATTTTTGCAATTTAAACTTAGCCTCTATCCCACACTGTTTTTGAAATATAAGATGAATATATATAAAATAACAAAAAATTTGACCAATAAAGGGCAATAACTCTTATATGGGTATCTGGATTTTCTTCAAAATAGGGATGTGGGTAGATCTTGACATTCTGAACATTTTTTTTTCAATTTAAACTTAGCCTCTATCTCAAACTGTTTTTGAAATACAAGACGAAATATAAAAAATAACAAAAAATTTGACCAATAAAGGGCAATAACTCTTATATGGGTATTTGGATTTTCTTCAAAATTGACATGTTGGTAGATCTTGATATGCTGAACATTTTTGTAATAAAAACTTAACCTCTTATAGTTTTTTTATAAAAAAAATAAAGAATATCAAAATTTTGAAAATTTTACGGAAAGGCAATAATTCTAAATTGGGTCATCAGATTTTCTTCGAAATTGCAGAGTGGGTAGATCTTGTCATGCTGATCATTTTTATCCTAGTCAGATTTTTGATATCTGCAACGATGTTTGAGTTATTTGCCAAAAACAGCAATTTACCCCTAAATTCTATTTTTAGTAACAGCGACCATGTTGTTTGGTTTTCAGACTCCTCGGATACAATTTTGAAACTACATACCAGGTGGTAATGATCCAGGCCAATTTTGGTTTAAATTGACACAGTAGTTTCAGAGGAGAGGATTTTTGAGAAAAAAAAATTACCACGGACGACGTACGGATGGACGGACGACGGACGCCAAGTGATGGCAAAAGCTCACCCTGGCATAGCCAGGTGAGCTAAAAAGTATTAGGGTTCCAGAAAAAGGGTGCCCAGGCTTTTTAATGCCATTTTTATACCCGCTATACGTTGTGGCGAGGTATTATGTGATGCCCTCAGTCGTGTGTCCGTCCGTCCGTCCCCCGAAGGTTTCCGAGTAATAAACTTGTAAACGAAATAACATAAGGTCTTCAAACTTGGTATGTAAGTCACAAGTTGTTTACCACAAAACTTGGGTCAAGTCGATTTTGGGTTTAGAAGTCCAAGGGGTTCATCAGTTATGTCCCTTGAAACTTTGAAATTTTGCGAATTTTAGGGTTTCTGACTCATAACAAAATAACATACTGTCTTCAAACTTGGTATGTATGTTGTTTACTATAAATCTCAGATCAAGTATGATTTTGGAATCGGAGGTCCAAGTGGTTCAGAATAAGAATAAGAATAAGAATATTTTATTCACCAGTCACGGGCCGACAGCAAGCAAAGAATTAGACAAAATGGTTCATAACTTATGCCCCTTGAAACTTTGAAATTTCGCCAATTTTATGGTTTCTGATCGATACTTGTAAACAAAATTACATACAGTCTTCAAACTTGGTATGTAAGTTGCTAACTATAAATCTGAGGTTCGATTTTGGGTCCAGAGGCCCAAGGGATTCCGGAGTTATGTCCTTTGAAACTTTGAAATTTTGCAGATTTTAGGGCTTCCGACTGATAACTTGTGAATGAAATATCATACTGTCTTCAAACTTGTTATGTAAGTTGTTTACCACAAAACACAGGCCAAGTGTAATTTTGGATTCAGTGGTACATAGGGTTGTTGAGTTATGTCCCTTTTGACTTTGAATTTTGTGAAACGTGGAGGGGTATCATGTAATGCACCATTATTATTTTTGTCAATTGTCTCTAATTTCTGCAGAAAAACCTTTTTCTCGAATAAAAGGGGATACGCCATGCAACGAAATAAAAACAGGCTTAAATTGTTCTATGGAAAACTACATGTTATAAATTATATATCTATTATTGGTATATATATTGCATTATTAATCATTTGTAATTTGATTCTTGCATATTGAATTATTGATAACCACAACTGATAGAATGAAAGCCATATTTTTATATTTTTATGTCCATCCTTTAAATGAGATTAACGGTAGTTTTGAACTAACAATAAATATATCCCAATCAGAAACATATAAATGTCCCTGCCCCCCAAGAGGTACATGGCGACACATGTACCAATGATTTTCAAACAGAAAAATAAAATTCAAACACAAAAACACCATATTTCAGTCTTGATGATAAAAAAACTTAATATGGTTACAAAATATGTGGAAGTAATTAAACGCTGATGTGGGCAGAATGGAATTCTGCGTGGTCATTCGGAAGAGTCATTTTTATAGAATGTCATACATTGTAGAATTTTCCTGTCTTTAGATTGTATCATTGTATTGTTTATATTTTGCTTTAACCCGTTAGGGTTTATTTGTGCAAATAAAGCTTTATTTATTTATTTATTTATATAACTGGCGTTACTTCTCAAGCTTTTATTTCATAATATTGCTTTCTTTTCTTCCAAGTGTTTTGATGTTATCTGCTCTGAACAAACATAAGTTGTCAAAATGAAGAGATATATATTGCCAAAATTCCCATTGACTTTAATACTGTCATTTCGGCTTTTTATTTAAAAAGCATGACATGATTATTTCATGTAGCTGGTGACTGTATTCTCTGAACACATATATAGATATTTATACAGTAGAACAGGTCGTTAAACGAAAATTAGCTCTTATTTCACACTCATTCAAGTCTCGTCTTCTGTTTTATTTTTTTTTTACACCTGATTGATGGCTTAGATGTGAGGCGGGCCAACATAAATCATTTTCAAGCTGAAAATGTAATAGTTTTCGCCTACCAACACGACATTTTCAACCGAGTCAAAAAGTAAAACATGCTACGTGACCAAAGAGAAGCAACTCTCAATGACAAGATAACACGGAGGACACAAAAGTCAAAAGATCTATAAACTTATATTTTGTGTCTTTATTTTTTTCTCTGTTGTTGTTTATTTTGTTTTGTTTTGCATTTGATTTGTTTGTGTCCATTTTAAGTGTATTGACTTGTATAAGGTTGAATTTAGGGCTATCGAACTATATCAAATTATATTGGTTAAACCTGGGACTAATATACACAGATATTCTGAATTATTCAATAAAATTTACTAAATGAAAAATATTAACCTCGTCGTAGAGTTTGTCCCAAATTAGTAGAACTGGCAGAATGTCACCGAGTCAAAAATGAAAGTGAGTTTCGGGAACTAATTGTAGTAGTTGGTTTTATGCGGAACGCATTTTTGTTCCCTCTTGACATATCTTTCTCTTTTTCTCGCTGGTCTGTATAAATTTTTAACACGAACAACTCATAATGAAGCAGTAACTAAAACTAACCCACTGTTTTCTTTTGATTGTAGTTTTTGTTTTACAACAATTCAATGCAGTATAAAACATTTTCATCAATTTTATTACGACTCTCATTGTGTTCTAGAGCAGACAAATAAACAATAGACCAAAAATAATCTCACACACTCAAGACGAGATGCATGTTCATGTGAATAGCAGAAACGAACTATGCGAAATCAAAAATTAAAAAAAATCACAACAAAATTATATTTATACTAGCCGTTCATTGGCGGTTCGGGGGAGGGTGGCGATGCCAGGGTTTGGAACCCCCTTTTCTGGAGAAGTTTTCATAATTTCCTGCAACATAATGGTGAATGAAAGGATATGGAATAAATGCACATGAGACAAAGTCTCTCCAAATACATGGTAAAATCAAGCAAAGGAACAACGCTTTTATTGTTGTTCTTCATCTTGAAGTCACCACGAGGCTTTCAAAAATGGGCTTTGCTCATACCTGATAGTAAGTTCAAGACGACCCCTAGCACCGGTTTGAGCGGAATTCTTTGCTGATAGTTGACCAAAGCTACATTCACGTCTTTTCTGGATGCGGGATTGTCAACAAACATTAAGTGCTCTTACAATCACTGTCATCCGTTGCCCGACAAAAGCACCAGTGTCTTAAGCTAGTGGACGATTACAACATATGAACAAACACAGGGCACTCATCAAGTCGATTGTTAGAAAACTTGGCATTATAAAATAGTGAGATAGGTTTCCTCACCGTTCATTGAAGATCTAAAGTGGCTTTGAGTTGTTATTACTCCCCTTTGGGTCGTTGTCTCTTTGATACATTCCCCGTTTCCCTTCTTTTTCCTACTTTAAAGCAGAATTGACAAAAAATATGGTAGAAAGAACCTGAAACAACCCCCTTTTATGAACAAGATTCGACCGAAGATGGTCAATAAGCATAATAAATAATAATAATATATAAATAAACCCTAACTGGTTAAATTAAATAAACTCGAATCATGTATGATCGTACAGAAACAAATACTATTTCTTGAAATAGGATTTCTTTATCTTTATTGTTTTTCGATACATTAAAAAGATTTCATCAAATATATTCTGGTTTTTATTGTCGTGTTACTAGAGCTAATAATTAAACAATTGTCAAAAATAGATTCCCACAATAAAAAAATATTCTTGTAAGAACGATTAACATGCTCAGTGACCATGTGCTGCATGTAAAATCAAACATTTATAAAAAATATAAATAGTTCATCATAGAATGAATAGTGTCATCCTTTTGTTTAACAGAAAACAGAGAATCGTCCTGTCCTAACATTAGTATTAATACTGGCCGTACATTAGCCGATTCGGGGGAAGGTATGCCAGGGGTTTTCACCCCTTTTTCTGAAAAAGAAAAAAAATCCATGCAGAATTAAAGTAAACTGACAAAAATATGGTCAAACGATCACAGTACCCCCTTTTTCAGGAACCCTATTGGAGCCCTTGTTCTATAGCCATTTTCCCCCATTCCAGTTTTTCCACGGGAAAGATTGGCATATGCTGAATTTTCCTCGCGGAAAATTAGGCATGATCTCAAATTTCCCCCTTACTGAACACGGGGGAAAATGAGATCATTGCCATTTTTCCCCTTTCGATTTTAAAGATGCCCATTTTCCCCCCTAATACTAAATCGTCAGCGACATCAAAAATCACTTTCTTAATGTTCTGTGGAATCAGTCAGATACCCCCCAACAAATGTAATAAAAAGGAAAAGAAAAGGTAAAGAATTTAAGTGACAAAATTTCAACTTAAAGTATTCAAATCAAAAGACAATCATATTAAATAACTCTGCAAAATCAAGATCAGAGATAATTGATTAAGGGATTCTCAATAGGTTCTAAGGGAGCAACCATTTGATTTTTTT
>MJUU01050660.1:7856-23228 GCA_002080025.1 Modiolus philippinarum | reverse complement strand
TTGTTATACCTTATAATAATTTCCTTATATAAAGCCATTGGAAATAAAAATCGACAATTTGTCTGTTTTATTTTCTGAAACCAAAATCGATCTGTTGACCAGTCAACATTGGACATGAAAAGGTATAACAAAACAGTTATAGACTGGGTCCTCAAACAACAGCGGTTTTGTTTGACCCTCTGACTTAACTGTTGCCTACGGCTCCGTGCAACAGTTCAGTCCTCGGGTCAAACAAAACAGCTGTTGTTTTCGGACCCAGTCAATAACTGTATATTGTTATACCTTATAACATTTCCCTTATGTAAATACATTAGGGAAAAAAATCGACAATTTGTCTGTTTTATTTCTCAAACCAAAAAACGATCTGTTGACCAGTCAACAGTTTTCAGTCTGTTGAACGATACCGATCTGTTGACCACCTGCCTTATTTTGATGTGTTCAAAAACATCACGCCCATATCACATGATCTCCTGTCGTCTTCACAACCATATTGGTGATGTGAATTCTATTCAGATGAAATGGGGAGCATTGAACAAAATTGAAAGTTTGCTTTTATTACATAAATGAAATACAGATGGATATCAATAAAACATATTTAAAAGACTTAAACACATTGCAAATGAAAAGGTATAACAAAACAGTTATAGACTTGGTCCTCAAACAACAGCTGTTTTGTTTTACCCTCTGACTAAACTGTTGCACACAGCCTTCGGCTTCGTGCAACAGTTCAGTCCTCGGGTCAAACAAAACAGCTGTTGTTTTCGGACCCAGTCAATAACTGTATATTATTACCGAGGAACTGAATAAGATGCAATATAGGTTTTCTTTTTGTTTTCATTTTGTAAACATTGTACGAATAAAGTAAATGCACATGAGACAAAGTCTCTACAAATACATGGTAAAACAAGGCAATTGCACAAAGGTTTTATTGTTGTTCTTCATCTTGAAGTCACCATGAGGCTCTCGACAACAAGCTATGCTCGTGGCCATTTGTAATTTCAAGATTGCCCCTAGCACTGGTTTGAGCGGATTTCGAGCTACTTACTTGTTTTTTTTTCATTCAAGGATGAGTGATCGTCAAAAAAAAAATAATAATAATAATAAAAATAAAATAAAATAAAAAATAAAAAAACTGTTCTTACAGTTGCTGTCATCCGTTACCGACAAAAGGCTTTATAGAATGCAATTACAACATGCAAATAATCACATATCAGTCATGGAAGAAAACTTAACATAACGATATCATGAGATAAGGCCACTATAAACAAAATCATAGGTAATGACACTATAAACAGGTGCA
Organism: Modiolus philippinarum; assembly: GCA_002080025.1. Taxonomy (NCBI): domain Eukaryota; kingdom Metazoa; phylum Mollusca; class Bivalvia; order Mytilida; family Modiolidae; genus Modiolus; species Modiolus philippinarum. Next base: position 21,928 of record MJUU01050660.1, on the reverse strand, counting down.
GGGTCAGGATAGTATTTGGAAATTACAAAACATAAAATGCAATATGTAAGGTGGCAAGTGGTTGTGAAGCGTCCTTTATACAGCCATCTTAGGTACAATTCTTTATAAATTCAGAGAGAGAGCGAGATCATTGTCAATTCCAGGGATCCCCATTTGGTGATTTTTGTTTTGATGTCGCATAAAATTTTAACAAAAATAGAAAGTAACCCCTTTGTGTGACCCTCTTGAAATCCCCCTTATCTTGAATTGACCTATAAATAATCAACTTAAAATAAGATGTATACAACAGAAAGAAAATACGTCCAATGAAGCATTTAATACTTTTAAAAAAAGTACATTTTCGTTTTTGTTTAAAAGAAAACACAGAATACTATTACCTTAACTTTGGTATTTATACACCAACATTTTACAAATAATTGTTGTGTGCGTGGCACCAGACCAGCGCCCATCTTATCTGCACAATAGACGCATAGCTTAATATTATACGCCATTTGAAAAAAAAAAACATCTTTTTACTCGTCAGCTTTTGCATGGCGGATATAACTATTTTATCAGGTGAACGATACAGGTCTATAAGTGTCTAGTTCCATTTGGAATTAACGACATATCTCCCTTAATTGTACTGGGTATCCAAAACAACACAAAGTTTCATACAAGGAGATTCATAGCAGGCTTTTCTCATTGTTCTACGAAAGACTTCTATGGAATCCTTAAGGTATGTCATCACTTGTTCAAGATTTGAAAATGGTGTAAATATTTTTTTTTCTCTACTAGAAGGGTCAATCAGATTTAAGTTCTGAATAAATCAGAAAACAGTTTTTCAAAAATCTTAAAAAGATCTATCGTTTACAGTACTATCATATCAACAAAAATTGTAATTTTTCAACTCTGTATATCCATATTTTCCTTTCACTTCTCAAACATGTCAAAGACAGATTAAATTTATTAATAAGAATTTTTTTTTTCGTATAAAAATTGTTAGCGCAGATATGTACATTTCGTATCAGATCATGAAACAAATTACTCTATCGAGGACCATACCGATTCAAACTATCAGTTTCGGATAATATTAATTGCGGCCTCCATTTACCATTTGTGAAACCTCGGACTTTGAAATATGAAAATTTAACTATCTCCATTTGATAATTATACAGTTAAAGTGAGAACCGACCCGTCAATCAAAAGAACGAACAATCAATCCATGGACAATGGCAAAATCAGACACACTAAGAAACAAGGACAATAGTAGATATCACATGAAAAACTTCAGTATTAACAAAGGATTAGTGAAATTAATGGGGAACAAGATAAGTTTAAAGCTGTTGATACAGAAAAGCAAAACATTTTTCAGTTATATTGGCAATATGATCTATAACGGGATTTAAAGTTAATTTGACTAACGTGAAACAAAAAGGAAATATTTTTAAGACAAGAAAGAACAAAAAGACATTGTATGCTGCAGTCATGAAATTTATAAAAAAATAATTGCCATAAGAAAACTTTGAAGATATCATGACACTCTGTTAAAGCATCTCCTGCTTCTTATAAGACACACGCCGTGTTGAATTTCAACTCCGGGAATTAAGTCGAATCCGATACAGTAAAAACAAACTTTAGTTGTAGAGGGAAAGATCTGTTGTCATCTCCCATAGCGATCCACAAGATCGTGATGTCGACCGTAAAACTTCTGCAGTGATGACTTTAAGTTTTTTGTAACATACCCTTGCTTAAGTAGTCTATTTGTAAGCAACTGAGCTCTATCAAGGAAGTCACTGTAACGACCACAAGCCCTTGAGTAGCGAATGAGTTGTGAGGTGTAAACTCCATATACTGGTGCTTTTGGAATGTTGCTACAAAGAAAAGGGAAGTTGACTATTGGAAAAGTGAAGTCATCGCGTTTGTCATACAGGTTAGTTTGTAATGTACCCCTGTTGTCAATTTCAAGATGAAGGTCAAGGAACGAAGCCGATGTGGAAGTATCTGTAGTATCCTTAACTTCAAGCTCTTTTGGATAAATAAGATGAAGAAAGTCACCAAAGCGAGGGTTGTTTAATGATAAAATATCATCTATATAACGGAAGCCGAAATTAAAGGACTGGGCCAGTTTTTTGTCGTTATTTTGAAGAAGCCCTTCAATGAATTCAGTCTCATAAGAGTGGAGAAACAGATCGCCTAAAAGAGGTGCACAGTTTGTGCCTATTGGAATTTCAATGGTCTGTTGAAAAACAAGTCCTCCAAACTGGACAAATATATTGTCGATCAAAAACTCTAACATTTTTATCACTTCTTCCTCTGTGTATTTTTTCTGTGATTCTGAGTCGTATTTCACAAAGAATGCTTGTTCTCTGCCTATGAAATTGTACTTATATCTTCGTTCGCCGTTCTTACGGGAGAAACATCTATGAATTATATCTTTCAGCCGAGATTTCAGTTGTTCATGAGGAATGGTGGTATAAAGTCATGAGAAGTCAAATGTTTTAATGCTGTTGCAATGCAGTAATAAATGGAGAATAATGTTAGAGACTATATACTACACTTCCAGGAACTTTATCATCTCCACAAGGTTAAAATCTTTACTGTTGAAGGAATATCTTCGTCGTTTCTTAAACAGTAAGATATGGTGAATATGGAATGTACAGATAAAATATCTGTAAATACAGTCATGATATTAATTTGAACAGGAGGTATACAAAAGTGAGAAAGGATTACGAAATACTGCCGGAAAATGTTAGTAATTGTCAGAACTACGATTTTTATAACTATTATATATTCTTTGGATTGCGAGGGATTTCTTATAGATGACAATACCCCACAAGTTCCTACCGATGCATCTGTGTTGACCGATACACAATATAACTTTGAGAGCGCCAATCCCGCCTTCAGTTAGAAGCTACAGTCACAAAGCTTCAGCAACAACTGGCTACTACACAAACTGATTTGAACGGAAAAATAAAAGATTTACAAAAGTGTGGATGCCAAGGAAAAGATCAGGCCAATAAAACGGATATTTTGGAACACAAATTAGAAGAAATGACTCGAGAATTTAAAGCAATGAAAGTGCAATTCATTTCACTTCAACAAGAACATTTGATAACCGTGAACAAGTCTATGGAACTGGAGAAAGAAGTTGCTAATCTAAAGCAGCTAAAAGTCGTTTCCGATGCACAGAAGATATTAAACTTACAAAATATCACGAACCATTTAGAAAAGGAAATACAGAGCACAAACAATAAACAAGCTGCTGTAGAATCCGACGCAAACGCAAGAAAACAAGATTTTTTGGCACTTTTTCAAAAAGTTCAAATGTCAGAAAAAGATATCCATTCACTGAATGAAACGAATAAAAATAGTCAAAACCGAATTCAGTCTCTGGAACTTAATCAACAGACATCTAACAAAAGTATTCAGAACGATTTGAATGCATTGTCAGGCCAAATAACCACTCTAAACACTTCTGTGAATTCTAATAATAGAAGTTTTTAAAGTGGATTGAATGCGTTGTCGAACCGTTTGACAAATCTTAACACTACTGTAGGCTCTAATAAAATAAGTATCCAAAACACAAAGGAAATCATATCTAATAGGGGTATGTATAAATAATTAGAAAAAAAAACGTATAATATATGCACGACAAACGAATACGGATTGAAGCAAAAAGCTATGCCAAAGCTGGAAATTTATAGAAAAAAAACCACAGCAAATCAGATGTAACACAAATGGAGACAACATGACAAAGACAAAACAAACATGTACATTAATTTTGCAGTTTATTCATGCTGAAAGCACGTCATTAATGTAACTGCCTTATCAAATTGAAATCAATTGACACCGTGTATTCATGCAGTGTTTATGGTTAATTTTTGAAAGCTACGTTTTCTTGAACGGAAGATAACAAAATTAAATGGTCAATTGTTCAGAGAACAATTACAGGGTCTTTCACAAGATTCCGTCATGATTATATATTGCGAGATTAATTTTACTGTCAATACTGATATAAATGTGATGTAAACAAAAGTTTATTTTGGTCTTTTATAACATATTTACTAAGGACTTTTTCACAAATAGGCTGTTGTTAAGGACAGTGAAAGTGAGTCACTTCTGGTTGGCAATTTCATTAATTTCCTCTTTATAACATAACAAAACTTTTTAGATATAGATGCTAAGGAAATTTAAAACAAATGATCTTGTTGCTTGGGACTTGACATTTAACCTTGATGGCACTTTGTTGAATATTTAGGGCTTTTAGTGCTGCACATTTTCCCTGTTAATGTTTCTCTGCATGTTTAAAAGTTATTGAGATATAGGCAAAACTANAAAAAAAAAAAAAAAACACCAACACACAATAAAAAACAAACAAACAATCAACACACGAAATCAACCATAAAAAATGGTTTTTGGGCCATAGATCCAAAACCGATGATCCAAATATTTTGGACCTGTTTTACAAATATAGACCTAAATGAGACACACATTTTCCCAGATACATTTGATCACCTACCTCTTACCGTTTTGAATATTGTACTTTAATTGTAGACGAACAAAATTTGGCTATGTCCTTGCCCTTTGGCATAAGTTGAATGTCTCTTTCTGATTACTTTGATATACTTTCTGTAACGGTTTAAAAGTTATATTTAAATAATCCATTTCCGAAACAGTTCAAGGGCATTAACTCTGGTAGTAATCGGAGAGCTTCTGTCCAAATAAACAAATGTAGCCCTTGACATGTTCAACATGTTTGCCAATATACTTCATCGTCCATTTATAACGGTTTTCGAATTTATCTGCACACAAAGTCAAAGGTCACCGATGGTCAAGGTGCCATTGTTCTACGACTTACTGTTTCTGAGAAAAATATACGGAAACTTAAAATCTGTCAAGGGCAATTACTCAAAAAAAAAAAAAAAAAAAAAAAACTACCCGATTTGGGACCAAATCTAAGGATAACTTTAAGTTCCGTCATAGCCTGAGCGAATTTTTCCCAAATCACTATATCTGACACTTTTCGGGTTTAAGTGTACTTACATAATTTACATTATTGGTATCCTTTTTTAACATTGTTATATAAAGTATTAAATCAATGGTTGTTTATTTTCTCTTTCTAACGCTCGTTTCTGCGATAACAACTCAAACCTATAAAGTTCAACGACCATAATTCATTTCTGAAATATATCTCTTATGTGTTGACCAGAGGTCAAGTGATTTGTACGCAAGACTCTTTGTCCACTATCTGAGCTTGAACGGTGATGTATTGATGTATTTGTGGGAAGAAAAAACAAAATAAAGGAATGTATTTTCTCACTTTGTCCCTTTGTTTTGCAGTTGTACTTTCTGCATGGACAGGTGGACCTGTTGTTAGCACAGGACAAACTATTCCATTTACATCAGTAATAACATCACATGGAATCAACGACCTGACATCAATGAACAATTCTGGAATATTCACTTGCCAAAAGGAAGGATCTTTTATTCTATAATATATAAATACTAATGGTAAAGTTGTATTGACATTACAATGAATAAAAAAGGATATTCACTCGATAGAAAGGATATTCACTCCATGAAAAGGATATTCACCGCGGGAAACGTCACGTGCGACATATTTTTAGACAAAGGGAAATCCCGTATCTATATCGTCCAATCACATTGCTATGTAACATTGTCGCGTGACAACGTCATCGGCATCACTAAAAACAGAATTGCTTCATCTAAAGAAAAGAAGATCAGCGAAAATGGTGCAAATATGCAAAGAGGAAGACACTTAAAATACGAAACAAGTCAGCGTAACACTGGTAAAGGCGTTCACACAATATTTTGGGAAAAAATCTCCCGACGGATGTCGACAACACATAGCGCAGAATCGTCGCACATTACACAGATGCAAGGAGTGAAAAGGAAGAACATAAGCATTCATTTAAAAGACAGAAATCATCGATTATTTAGGATAAAAAAAATATTCTTTAAATAAAGTCTTTAAAGAACGTTCGCTTGTTACATTAAAATGTCAATTCCCTCCCTTCTTCACAATCTCCCACCAGTGACGAACAATGGAAAAAAAGCCGCAAACTCAGGGTTAGCTAGAATCTGTAAATTTCTGACAGTAAAGATAATAATAATGTTATATTTATTGTTTTACTTATCCTCAAAATATTTTTTGAAAAGTATATATTTCATTTATTTTATGCAAATGTTCAAAGCCTCTTTAATCGTTAATTCGACACCCATAGAAAATTTCTAGGTGTATAGTATAATACATAATAAAAAGAATTATTATGTATTTATCGGATAATAGAATAAAACAGTTACTGTCTTTAGTTTCGGTAAATGTGCAGTGTTATTGACTTTTGGGAAAACAGATATTCACCTCGTCATGCGGCTCGATGAATATCTGTTTCCCCAAAAGTCAATAACACTGCACATTTATCTCAACAAGACAGTAACTGTATAGTATCATTCTTTATCTCTACCAGTACTGCTTCCGGCCAAATGTGTATTTATGTTAATAATAAACGTAGAGCACGTGCTTGGAAACATGCTGATGTTAACTATCAAACACACACTGCCATTTATTTGGATCACCTTTCCGTAAACGACAGAGTTTCTGTCAAAAATGTAGGTAGTGATCCATTGGTTGTTTTAAGTACTTATGACTCAATCTTTTCTGTTCTGCAAGTTGTTTGATATTAAATCTTGAAAGAACAGAATCTCTTATATATATCAAAAGTAGATAAGGGATTACCCAGAATGTTAAGAAACTTTTTTTTTGTTTTTATCCATATAGCCCGAGATAGATGTTAGGATAACCAGGCGTCCGTTCTTCGTTTTTTATTCAAAGATCGTATCCTCTTAAACCACAAAACCAATTGTCCTCATCTAAACATATCAAACAACATCCAATCAAAACCAAAATGATAAAAGTCCCCAGCTGGCCTTTTTTTAAAAAATGCGTACGCCGGTATGCATCCAAAGCAAATGACTACAATCGAGGAACATGGTTTACCACTGAACCTTTCAGGAAACCATTTCGAGATTCTCTTCTGGAACAACATGATCAATTAGAAACAAATATAGTTGCAATAGTTCTTACATTATCCCCTTTAAATATATATCTAGGAATACCGCATCGAATTGAAGATGCAGGAAAGATACCTTCACACTACATCCTATAACTTTCTTTGAAAACTGTGCCCTGCTGCAAGTCAGCATAAAAAATGGCCGCTAATGTGAAAACACGATCAAGGATCTTCTCTGCCAAAACATATGACCAATTTGATTTACTTGATTAAGTGAGTTTTTGTTGGAAAAGGCCTTATCTGGAAATGATCAGGCACTTTGAATACTTCTTCAACAATGTTGCTTCGCTTATGACAATTTCTGTGGATGATTTTTTCCCAAATATGGTCTTTACTATGCTTTGCAACTCATAAGAAAAGTGTTATACAAGATCATCTCGGAAAACAAAAGACAAAGTAAAGCTTACTTTGTCATTAAAGCCTTTTAATAGTCCCTTTGAAGTTTTGTGTTGAATCACGATCTTTTCGCAGTTGAGATGGCATCCATTGGGTGAGCAACATGATTTTAACACACGTGTTGGAAAATCAAAGTCCAAGTCACCGATGCAAGCTCTCAACAGCTTCTTGTATTTCTTTAGATTATCGTTAAGAGCTATTATATGCAAATATTTGGTCATTTTGCTTGCCACTTCATTTCGTAAAACAAGCCGAAAATGGTGTAATTCCAAAAGTTGCATGCATTTTCGGTACAAAAAGGTTTAAATAACAGGTTTTCTTTCCTTTCCTGTAACAACATTGCACAGAAGTTTAAAGACAGTCGCAAGGATTTTTTTTCATATTTCAAATAATTTAATTTAAGTTTATTTACTCATAGCTGCGTATATAAGGGATCACCTGTTGTCAGAAGGAAATCGGATGATTGTCCTCTTGTTTTTTATACGCCTTAACAGGCATGACAACGTATCAATATGTTTCCTTGGGTGATGCCAACGTTCCTTAACGTTTAGATACGTTATAATACGTCGGCATTGAAATCTAGTATATCTTCCTGTAAGTAATTAAAAGAAAGACATAACTGAATAAATGAACATGTAAAAAAGTACAGATAAGGTCTTTAATACATCGGCAAACGAATACCGAAGCAAGAACGAAGAAAGGGGAAATTCTAAAAATTATAAATCCAAAATCACGGCAATTCACAGCAACACGAATTGAGACAGTATGACAAAGACATAACAAACAAACACAAATGAACAAAACGCCACAAAACTAAAGCACTTGCAGAGTGAACCCCTATAAAAACTGAGGTATCATCAGGTGCTCCGGAAGGGTAAGCATGATCTGCTCTACGCGTGGCACCCGTCACATTGCCGGTCAAAAGTCCGATTTTGTCACAGTCGGTGTTAAGTCTTATAATGTTACTCAATGGTACAATTAAAATTCGAAAGCGTTTCACGCCAAAATATGACGAGTAAGTATTATGACGTTCAAAATTTTTTCTGAAAGGTCATATATTTCTATTTTACTTGTATGAAGTTAAGTTTTTACAAGGGCTAACACGGAAAAAACATTTAGCCCAGTCCTGTAATTTAAGCCTCCGCTATATAGACGATGTACTTTCTCTTAATAATCCAAATTTTAAGAAATATTTACACAAGATACATCAAAATGAGCTTGAAATTAAGGAGACTACTGAAACCTCTACTTAGCGTTTTACTTAGATCTTTTGATAAACAATGACGACGAAGGACGTTTGTAATATAAGCTATATGACAAACGTGATGATTTTAACTTTCCAATTGTAAACTTTTCCTTTTTTAGCAGCAGTATACCTACCTCTCCAGCCTCCAGGAGTTTACATTCCACTGTTGATTCGTTACTGTTTTTTGAATAGAGCAAATACATTGTCCCAAAAACTTCTAAGTCGGGAATTTGTTCAGCCTTTGTCACTTTCATCCATCTAGAAATTCTATTGCCGTCATCATGACATAATTGATAGATAAGACATGTCTTTGTCCCAAATGAAAACGGACATTTTCAGTTAGATTTCATGTCTTCACAGATTCGACTAAATACAGGATTGACTCATCGATAGTGTGACTGATGTCCTGCTTACCCTTCCGGAGTACCTGATCTCGCTCCAAGTTTTCATGGGAGTTCACAATATTAGTGCTTTAGTTATGAATGTTGGCATTTTATTTGTGTGTCTGGTGGTTGTCTAATGTCATTGTTGTGTCTTTGTTTTAGTCATGTCTCTGGACTTTAATGTTTGTAATTTTCACTTCCGTTGTTCTTTCGGTCTTCCACTTTCGTTGTTTTATTTCAAGATCACATCCGATTTCCAAAAAAAAAAAAAAATGAAAATTTAAGCATTTTAAAAGTATATTTCATCAAATTAACATCAAACTGTCCTCTTATCGTGAAACAACATAAAGGAGGAAAACTACAGTAACGCTGGGGTGACTGTCACCAAATAAACGTCACAGTTGTTTAACATAGATTCTATATCTGTATCGAGTTAGGTATGGCATTCCAGCATTGAGATGGTTAAATATTCGAATTTTAAAACCCGAGGCTTGTCGAGAGTTTTGGAAAATATACTTGTGAGGGCGGCGGATTGTGATATCTCGCGAGATACAGTTGAAGAATCTATTTCTCCAATGATCTTATTGCAATACCTTACACGATTGTAAATCTTTTTTCTATTCATCTGGAAAAAATCGATAGTGACGTCATCAGGCATTATGGGCTTTTTTAAGTCGGCACAATGATTGAGGTGTCTGCATGGTATCATTTTCCTTTTATATAATTTTGTAAAAATTTTCTGTGTAGAAACATAATTGTATTATTGTAAAAAATATAAAATAAAAATTGGGGGTCAGCGTATGTTTAAGTCTCAAACTGAAATTGAAAATTTATGGAATTCACATAAAATTTGTAGGAAAAATGATTATATGAGAGGATAGCTTTAAATTTTTTTTATAGATATGTTCATACTTTGTATTTGTTTTGAGATCATTACTGTTATGGGTGATTAAATGCTGTTAATATTCTATAATGCATTGTACTTATTGTTTTTATTTTGTAAGGCCTTAATATTTTGTAATTTGTTTGGCCTAGTTATGTAACTTGTTTATAATAAACAATGTTCAAGGTTATTACACCTTAGAACATGTGGATTTTTCTAGAACACTGCTTTCATATTTAACACATAAAAATTTCTAGAAGTTTTCCTTACATAATCATTTTAGTCATGTGATTATTAGTTGATATGGAATGTTCCAGCAATATCTTGTCAATAATCTTTCTAGAAAGAATAAATGTGTATATATAAGGTAGCAGAAAAGGGTTACTTAAGGTCAGTCAGTTTAAAAGTTAATACAGGAATAATTAGTTTATACAGGATTATAACGCACATCTTTTGTATTGGAAATCGACACCAGTTATTGTGAATCTATTATCAGCTATTTAGTGAGGATTATAAGGAATATTCATCTGGACATTTACTGGTGGACTTAAGTGAACTAAAAATTTGGATATTTACTTGGACTTCATTATTGTCAGATAAGTATTGTATACTTTATTTGTAAAATAATTACTTTTGTCTTATTAAAAATTAATGTTGAGCCAATTTTGTTTTATCTTTGCTGACTTCAATTTACAGTAATCTATTGGTTGTTTCTACCACATAAAATTACATAGTTTACATATAAAAAATAAAAATTAAGGGCACCGTTGAAATAAGAGAGATAAATTGCAAAATTTCTCTAGTGATATCTAAATGAAATTATTTTATCAAATTATCTCCTTTGTATAATTTCTGTGTTTGGTTAATCCAGCAACAGATTTAAAGCACGTGTGTTTTAGTCTACCTTTTGTTTTGACTACCCTTTTGTAACGAAAATGTTGTGAAAATATAAGGAATAAACATTTTAATCGCTTTGGAACTTTCTTTATATTTTACAAAACAACTTTGTTTAATTTTTAATGAATGAAACATAAATGAAGGTGTATTAAACAACAATGGCGGAATAATACAACTTATACACCTTAAATTGGATTAAAACACATTTGACGTTATTATCAACAGTCTACTCTGTACAGAATAGACACTTACTTCTCACGAAACATGAACAAAGGACAGAAATTGAAAAAATATATATTCAAATTTCGAGAAAATTAAATTGTTAACCGGGTTTCCATCGGAAAAATTGGTTATTAAAATGGTGAAAATGCCGGGCTGCGGGCGGACGGCTGCCAAATAGCTACATCATTTGTCCGATATCTCCCCTACTAAATACTCTCTAATAAGAAGGTAAGAAAGGACCATATTGGATATAATAAGCCGTAAAAGTAAGAGGGGTTGCTCGGGGCGCATTTCAAAGCATCCGGTTATTCCGACGGAAGCGCCACCTGGTGAGAATGAGCATTGCTAATAGAAGGTATATATTTTGCAGATAATTTTTACATATATCAAAGGTGTGCATGTTACTTTGATTTTTATTTTTGATAATTTATGCCCAAATTACCAATTGTTAAACTGATAATATCTGCCTATAAGGTACCCCATTTGTCCAAAGCAAATCTCCTGCAATATTTGAGATAGAGGGTTTATATTTTGCAGATCATTTATGCATATATCAAAGGTGTGCATGAATAGTTTGATTTTGATTCCTGAGAATTTATGCCATAATTACCATTTGAAGAACTTTTTTACGTCAAATATCTGCCTATAGGAAACCCCATTTGTCCGGAGCAAATCTCCTACAGTTTGTGAGACAGAAGGTTTATATTTTGCAGATTATATATTCATGTCATGTATTCATGTAAGAGGTGTGCATGATTATTTGATTTTTGATTATTTATGCCCAAATTACCAGTTGCTTAATTTATTCATTATTATGTCAAGCATCTACCAACAGAGCAGGATGTCGCCTCAAAAAGTTTTTATATAAACTTTACAAAATAGGTTACTTCAAAGGAAGGCTAAACATTGCAGATTATTTTTAAAAAAAGTACATATCGGATATTCAGGGTTGGCCTCTGGGTAAGATATACTGGCGATATAAAAGAAAACCTGGTTTGCTGTCACATTGACAGCTTTCTTCTTGTTTGTGCATGGTGATTTGAGAATCTTGCATGAACCATTAAAGTGTTTGCTTACCTATCAAAAGAGTAAAATTCCTGTCGATTGTTGGTCATTTTCACCAAGTTCAAGGCCACAGAGGCTAGAATGAAATTGAAATTACAAGTAAATGTAACTTTATATTATCATATTGAACAAAGTATTTGCATTATATTTCAGCGACACAGCCGCCTTCATCAGATGCAAATCAAAAATGTCACTAGATACGGAATAAACAATGTTACGTCACAGATAACGTTAATCTTGATCTTGATGCTTTACACAAATTGTTAACAGAAAAAAATGCTGATGAATAGAAAAAGATAGAAACGCAAATATACAGTTACTGTTTTATATTAAGACCTTCCTGTTTTGTATTACATATTTCTATAAAAAGGGATTCTCTTGTTTGTCTATATGCTTGATTTTCTTTATTACTGATTTCTATTCCTACATATTTGAAATTGTCAATTGAATGGCCAGGAGAATTAAAGTGAATAGCAACTGGTTTGTCTTTAAATCTTAAAAAAAGTGAGCTCTTACGACAAGCTAGTGAAAAACCGTTAGTCTACTTTAGATACGTTGACGATGTCTGGGGAATATGGGAACATGGTGAAGAGAAATTACAAGAATTTCAAAATCTTGCTAATTCACTTCACCCAAGGATCAAAGTTGAATTGAGGGATTCTAGATTCAGTATTGATTTTTTAGACACTGAAACAAGCTTAGAAAATGGTTTCATTAAAACAACATTATTTGAAAAACCGACAGACAAACATATGTACCTACATAAACTTTCTTATCATCCTAAAACCGTAAAAAAATCTATTCCTTATGGTCTTGGAGTTCGAGTTAAACGTATTTGTGAAAATGAGGAAGATTACTTAAAAGCTAGGAAAAACATAAAACAACATACGACCACGTGATTTTAAGAATATTCAGTATATTTCAGCATTGTTTCTACTTTTAGTTTTATTGACGCTACATGTCTGATTGGACTTTCAGACCATGGTTTTTCACTAAGAAAGCTCTAATGGAAAAAATATTTAAAAAAATATTGGAAAACGTTTTACATGCAGTAATAGGAGTTTCTGCCGCGGAAATAAAAAGGGGTATTAAAATGTATTACAGAGCAACCACTGGAATTAATGAGAAATATATTCAACAGTTGTCACATGTTTTGTTATTGCACACTTCACTTAAACACGCTAATTAAAAGGTTTACTTATTTGTTTTTTTTTATTTGCAAATATAAGGGAAATTTCGGCATTTATTTATCATATGAGCACTCATGTAACCCATTCTAGATGACGACAGACCCACACCCGCTGTCAAATAAAAGGGTTCTATTTCTAATTGAATTCCGATGTACTGACAAAATTTTCCTCAACAAAAATGTAATGAGATACCATAAAAAATACATATGTAATATAAAAATGATGGACTTTTCACTCTGTCAATATGTTAAATATGGACCTGTTAGGAATATATTGACCTCGGACTTCGTCCTCGGTCCATATAAACCTAACAGGTCCATATATAACATATTGACTTCGTAAAAAAGTCATTAATTGATAAATATTTAGTTAGTAATAATATGCCCAATTAAAAATGGAGACGTTTAGAAAATTCAAAACAAATTAGACATTTTCAACAATGGCAAGGGACATGTAGACTTGTTGACATAGAAATTACACATTTAATTGGACCAAAAATCGTGCGAACAATACTACAAAAATGTTTATTTAGTAGCAATGATACACCATTTTTCATTTTCATGCAGATGCTGTTTTTTTGTGTATCAACATGAAGTACTATGTTATTGAATTAATATTTACCACAGTTTTCTATGCTAGCATGTTTTTTACATTACAGGTGACCTGTTTAGTAAAAAAGGGGGGTGGCGCCCAAAAACAGCAAAGGTAAAAAAACATCCT
>MJUU01050659.1:40507-67221 GCA_002080025.1 Modiolus philippinarum | reverse complement strand
TATGATATCAAGCCTTCTTACATATGAAATTTCAATTGAAATACTTCTCAATAGATTTGGTATAACAACATCAGTTGGTTATCGAAATGATAATCAACATGGGTATTATTTGATCTCAGCTAGCGATTGGTCAATCATGTAAATGTCTCGTGTCAGTTTCTAGAAATAGTGCAACCGGATGATGATGAAATTAACACCTGCATCATTGTCTTGTGAAACGGTTTTTGCATTTTTATGACTAAGATAACTCAATTTATTGAAAATATGACATTTTTATCAAAAATATTATATTCAACACCCCTTTTAATGAATGGCGCAATGATACACATAGCAACGATAATAGCAACAAAATGGCGGCATACTTGAGACTGGAGGCTACGGAGATCGCTTTACTTCAAATAAATTGAGTAGATATTAGAACAACAATCTCTAATATTGTTTTCCGGTTTATTACCATAATTTCTCACATCTCGATAGTTAAATTTTCCCATTTTAAAGTTCTCGGGTAAACCTCGAACTTTAAAATGTGAAAATTTAACTATCTCGATGTGAGAAATATACGTAATAAACTGGAAACAATGTTAGAGACTATATTTACATATTGTTGTTAATTGATTGACAGCAGACCAGAAACACGGTGTATGTAGAATTGATTTGAAAGCCCTGCTCAGAGATTTTACATTTGATTGGTTCCACTAAAATAAAATTATCCAATCAAATGTAAAATCTTCTCTGAAGAGTGCGTTCTACGTTCAACGTCTTTCGTGATCTACTGTCAATCAATTATCAACAATGTTTTTGTCTTTGTGTCAGATATTCGAAATGTTAGCTTGTGGTGTAAAATTGCATCTTTTTGAAATAAAACTTTTGTCAATCGCTTGACTATTGCAATAATCAATATTTACAAATACAACAATCCGTCTCTGTGAAACATTAACCATGCTAGTTTGGATCATTTACATCGTCTGATTCTTCATCCGATGAAAAATTGCTACCACCGACACCATTGCTCTCGTAAATGTTGTGACATTTCTGTGATTTGTTTAGGCATTGGGTCAAGCGTCATAAGTATGGTAATCCATTATCACTTTTACTGCACACTCAACCATCTGGATTTGGTATTGTAGGATTTGGAGGCAGGTAAGGCTTGGTATTCTTCTCGTTTGAAGTGCTGCCAAAGAGTGTTCTGGGTTGGAGTAGAAGCAAAATAGTTTTTACCGCATTTGGTTTCGAATGGCACTTGAATCCGTTGTAAATACGCAGGACACACTGTTCCAAATTATCTGTGATCTCATCTAAGGGAAGTATAGACAGCTCGCGAGAGAAGAAAATGTCAGTCCCAAGGTCTGACCTTTCCTTGTTTTACAAGGCAACTTGTTGAATCGCAACCAGTAATAGTATGGGAGGCAGGCAAAGCTTTATTCAAGTTTAGTTCAAGCGTACCTGCAATAATATTAGCTAGTACCTTCGCATACCTTAAGACAAATGCAACCAAATTTTAACACCAATATCAGACAAAAAGTGTAAAAGGAGAACGAGAACATCAGTGTCAGGAGAATGAGCAATAATGCGTTGAAATCCAGATGATGCAGCAGTTGAGGCATGAAATATCAATTGTGTATCTGCTTCTTCACTATCACTACTACACCACAATTCTATGTTAGGAGTACCTTTGATATCAACCCTAAGAATAGCCTTGGCCTCAAAAAGAACACGGATTTCGACGTTGTACGATAAAGCTCACATTTATTTGGTTGGTAACACTGTGCTTGGAATACGACAGTGGATGTAAGCGCTTCAATTGCTCTATTTGCCTCGAGTATGACGCTCTGACTATTACTAGTCCGTGCTTTGAATATGACTCTATCCCCATAATGATTGACTTTTTAGCTTTTCGTTTAGTCGACGAGATGGATTATCAGGTTAACCTGGACTATTAACTCCATCCTAATGAAAATATTGTTTATATTTATCAAGAAGCTTTTAAGTTCAAACACCACGCCTTCGTGGAATAATGGTTCATCAATTATAGAATCTAATTTGTAAAATGTTTCTTGGTGTGGATCGACTCTACAAATATTTGTCACTAGATTTCGATTTGATGCTTCTTTCGGATACATATGCTTGATGACATTTGTAGTGGTACTGAGCTCTAACAGCAACCAAATCAGATCCATCTCATAAGGACCCAATCGCCACAACTTTCAGCACTTGCACATACTTTTTATAACACAACCGGTTTATAGCTTTACTTATTGGGACTTTGTTTCTAGCCACAATGCCGAATACTGGTACTGAATGAGCACATAGACTTCCAGTCAATTTTTTTACAACAGAAGATCGAGTAGAAGGACCATCAGGTATATTTGGCTTATGTCCAAGCTAGTCTGTTGAAGATATATTGCTCGTTCATTTTGATTTGACCTTTTTCAATTACTTGGTAAACATTTTACAGCATATACTGTGACACTGAAGTTCTGCATCAGGTAAATTTTGTTTTTCAATGCTTCTTCTCAGTTCCCTGTGGAATGAATCATCTTGATAGCTGTCCTGTCGATTCTGTCATTTGATAATTGTAGTACAGTAGAAATGCCAACCTTTGTACCACCGATTGTATGGACAGATCCCTTGATGAAACAGAATCTACATTTTGATACAACACGTCGCTTCTTTGTCGAAGGTTGCAAGAGTTTACATTTAATCTCTAATCTGTCGAAGGTATCCATTACTTCGAAAAGTTTTGTTTTGGGTATATACGAAACAAAACCCATAACATCACAGAAACAAATCAGATCAAAACAAAACAGGACAAAATTGGCAATTACAACAAACCAATGAAAAAAGTACAAAAATTATTTGCTTCCACTCTATAAAAAACAAGGACAAACAGAACCTAGCAAAAGGAGCTACTTCGGCTCAACTGCACACTACATTGTCATTGAGAAATAACAAATCAAAGATATTATCAATCAATAAATTAATGCAAGAAATATATATCTAGACACGCATTTTATTGTATGAGATAGACAAAGTTCCAAAAAATAAACCCGATCGTTCATGTATGGTCATTAAACTCCCATACGATCTGTACACCTTCTGGAAGACCCATGGCCCCACCCTATCTTCCTTGGCTCTCCCGCGCTGGCACATCTCGTCTATTCGGGCGTGGTTGCTTATTTTATGTAGGGCTTACTATGCAACATTTTTGAGTTGACTGTAGACCCAATTCTGAATTTCACAAAAGCAGCTTCAACCAATTTACCCTGGTGTTTAAAGAAACTACTTTTTTGGTAAATGAATATTACAATATATATTCACAGCAGCAACTTTTAGAACTTAGACCGATATAAAACTGTTCAATGTTTGAATTAGATCAGAATTAAGATGTTTAACGAATTAAATGAGACGAAAAACAAACAAACCTAGTCTCCTGAATCACATGCGGACAACAGACGCAAGGACTGTTCTATCTCGATAGACAGGCCTCTAAATATGAATGACAGGACAACGAAAACATAAAGATGAGTTAATCATAGATAAATTTTCAATTCTCAATGAACCTGGAATAGACTCTTCGGTGCTATCATAAGACTTGATTTTGTATATGTTGCTGTAAATGGAATATTTGTATTTTTTGGTATAATATACATCAATTTCAACAGAAATATGACGAATCAAAATGAAAGTCATCACAACAGAGTATTTACATAGATATACTCCATTACTAAATATTTCAATGCCTCAAGGTCTTCGAACAACACTTTCGGAGACAAAAAATCGATTTATATCGATTGTTTATGTCGAAACTCAAATTTTGGCTTATCATATTATCAAATGTGATTAACTTATTCCATTTAAAACATTTTATAACGGTCTTAGTGACAAAATATCTTAGACTTAGAAAATAATGTGAAGAAATGACGTCATCACTTCACCAGACAATGGAATCTTCCTGCACGGGAAATCGTTAAATCACCTGATGGAATGTTAAAATATAAGTATTTTTGTCTGCGAATACCTAAAACTATTGCTGTTATACCTTTGAGTGCAGCGAAACATTTTTCAAAATCTTCGGTCCGGGGACTATGTCAGTAAAAAACATAGCTTAACATTAGTGATACAGGCCTAGTCTTCGAGACTCTAGTTTTGGACGTCTGCCTATCATCTATATATTTTTGAAATCATTTTAGTACAGTTAGTTCCAGTAACTGAATAATCAAGAAACACTCCAACAGAATTGCCTTACTTTCTGAATAATTTCAAATTAAAACAACATGTGCAATCTTTTCTCATTCTGTGTTTTAGAAATTCATACATCATATCTCATTTAATTATACACTTGATTCTAACATAATAACGAAAATACACAGATTTTGAGCTCACCTCACGAAGTGAGGGGGGGGGGGGGGGCTAATGTGATACCCCGAGCGTCGGCGTCTGCGTCCGCGTGTGCGTCCACGTCCGGTTAGGAAGAATGGTTAAAGTCCATTCCCGGTTACTGACGTGTCCCACATCAACTATATTTGTATGTATGATGCATTTTGGGATCATTACAACAATGCATGCTTCGGATGCTGTCTGTGACCTACATTTTACGCATGAGCGACTTGGTTAGGTAGAATGGTTGAAGTACATTCCCGGTTACTGATATGTCCCACATCATCCCTATTGGTATGTAGGATGCTTTTTGGGATGACAACAACAATGCATGCTTCGGATGCTGTCTGTGACCTACATTTTACGCATGAGCGAATGGATAGGTAGAATGGTTAAAGTCCATTCCCGGTTACTGACCTGTCCCACATCAGCCATATTGGTATGTATGATGCATTTTAGGGATGACAACAATACATGCCGCGGATGCTGTCTGTGACCTACATTTTACGCATGAGGGACTTGGTTAGGTAGAATGGTTAAAGTCCATTCATGGTTACTGACATGTCCCACATCAACCATATTGGTCTGTTTGATGCATTTTGGGATGACAACAACAATGCATGCTTCGGATGCTGTCTGTGACCTACATTTTACGCATGAGCGACTTGGATAGGTAGAATGGTAAAAGTCCATTCCCGGTTACTGACCTGTCCCACATCAGCCATTTTGGTCTGTATGATGCCATTTGGGATGTCAACAACAATGCATTCTTCGGATGCTGTCTGTGACCTACATTTTATGCATGAGCGAATTGATAAGGTAGAATGGTTAAAGTCCATTCCCGCTTACTGACATGTCCCACATCAACCATATTGGGATGCATTTTAGGGATGACAACAATACATGCCTCGGATGCTGTCTGTGACCTACATTTTACGCATGAGGGACTTGGTTAGGTAGAATGTTTAAAGTCCATTCCCGATTACTGACATGTCCCACATCAACCATATTGGTCTGTATGATGCCATTTGGGATGTCAACAACAATGCATTCTTCGGATGCTGTCTGTGACCTACATTTTATGCATGAGCGAATTGATAAGGTAGAATGGTTAAAGTCCATTCATGGTTACTGACATGTCCCACATCAACCATATTGGTCTGTTTGATGCATTTTGGGATGACAACAACAATGCAAGTTTCGGATGCTGTCTGTGACCTTTATTTTATGCATGAGCGACTTGGATAGGTAGAATGGTTGAAGTCCATTCCCGGTTACTGACATGTCCCACATCAACCATATTGGTATGTGTCATGCATTTTGGGGTGACAGTCTTTGACCTACACTTTACGCATTAATGAATTTGTTGAAACGAATGATTACAGTCCATTCCTGTTAACTGACATATTTAACATGTGACAATGCTGTGCAATGAGGTAAGCTTAGCAGGCTGTGGCTGCTTTTATGTTTGTATAGTCCTAATTATAATGGCAACTAACTTAGCAGGCAAGACTCTGAGTTCCCAGGAATCTTAAAGAATTTTCGAATATCAGTTTTGACAAAAGTATTTCTTACATTATAGTATGTTGAAGGACATCGGTTTGTTGGTGATGATGCTGAAAAATTACAGTTTTTCTTCAATAAAGAAATAAATGATGAAAATATGGAGGGAAGAATTCGATTTGATATTACTGATGATCCACTAAAAGTAAAGGTAATGGTAAAGGCCTCTGACAAAAGGAACATTAATCACATTTTGAGCTTTTGGAATGAATTGATTGAAGACCTCAAATCAATTGTTTTTCGAAACGCTGAGTTCAAACATCTGAAAGACATTATATCTAAATTAAAACTTGCACCTCACCTTTTACCTTTGAGGTCAAGGGAAAAGAATGATCTTGTTAGAGTATTTGCTAAAAATGAGAAATATCTAGATATGTTGAGAAGTGCATATGAAAATCCTGACCCTTTAGGGGAATCCGTTGGACCAAATGGGTTAACTGCGGTACAGGAACTTTCACGGTCAGGTAGGACTCGCCAGAATCCAAGAGAATCTGGAACTTTTCAAACATGTGATACTAAAACAAAATTTGAATTTGATACTTATGAAGGTTTGCATGTAAAAGTGTACAAGGAGGCAATCACTAAGCTCAAGGTTGATGCTATAGTCAATGCTGCTAATGAAACTCTGGCAAATATTGGAGGAGTTGCTCTTGTGATTTCCAAGGCTGCTGGGAGAGAGATGGATAAAGAATGTAAAGAAAAGATAAAAAAATATGGGTATCGAGGTATACCTGATGGTGAAAATGAGGTAACCCAAGCAGGACGATTGCCTTATCAAGGGATTATCCATGCAGTGGGACCACGATGGAGTGACTATAAAGACAAAAAGGATTGTTTGAAGATTCTGCAAAAAACAATTATTAATATTCTGGAAACAGGAAAAAGAAAGAAGTTTACAACTATTGCAATGCCACCAATTAGTTCTGGTAACTATTATAGTATTTGTTTTATTTTATTGAAGGATTCTCTAGCTTTTACCAGACTCCGATAAAACGAGTCTTTCACAGTGAAAAATGATTCAACATCACGCAAAATTCTAAAAAAAATGTGTATTTTCTCCTGAGTAAATAGTTTTTCACATAAAACTGCCCACAAACTCCCTTTTGCCAATACAAATTGTGGTAAATCCGTTTCACTGCAATAGCTTAAACTAATGTTTTTAGCTCATGTGACCCAGTAAATCAGGATTAGCTATTTCTAGAACTTGGTAAGTCACCTTTCCATAGACTGTTACATTTAGGTCAATTCCTCTGAAACCGTAGAAGTTTAGAGAGAAGCTGAATTGATGGTCCTTTTCAAAGATTTCTCATTTGTGTTCTAATCCGCAGAAAATACGTAGCCGCTAGTGGTGAGCAAAAGTTTAACAGTGTGCTCTATTGGAAACATAACGTTTGTTAGCTCCTTTGAAACTAATAAAGCAACACAGAAATTGTTTAAGATAGATCTTTTACAAATATTCCCCCATTTTGTTATTATCTGTCCTTATCTGGTTTTGGTTTTACTATTTAGACGTTATTGGTAATTTGTTCTCTATCAGATTTTACACATATTTCGGTATATGTATGTTTAGATTTGATCTGCACTGAACAGACATAAATTGTCCAAATACGCTTATGCAGAATCTTTATTAACAGTTACTTCCAATCGGTATGTTGTTATTTTTCATCATCTCCTCTGAAATTACTTTAGCAATCCAACCAAATTTGTAGGAATGATGTTTTGGAGGTGGAGGTCTTTTACAACGATTTGTCATGTAGTTCATAGCCGAAAAAAACATGGCCGCCAGCACGGAACATAATTTAGCATTGGACCCTATAAAATTATATTTTGATCACCGCTTCTAAAACCACTAGAGCAATTTCAAGCAGACTTTGCATGAGTGATGTATGGAAGGTCCTTTACAAACATTGCTCAATTCATTCCGTTTCGACTAAGAACGACCCCAGCAGGTGACATAGTTAAGCAATGGTGTAGGGGAGGTTCTCTGAAATAATCGATCATTTCAATTGGATTTGACAAAAACATGACTGCTACTGGAACAAATACCTTAACACTAGGCATTAAAGGGAGCACTTGGTCACATATAAAGGCATGGCTTAGAAACTTTTTATCACATTAGCAATACAGGATAAGTGTCTGATCCTCTAGTTTTTTTATACGACCACAAAAATTTTTACGATCGTATAATGGTATGGTGCTGTCGTCGTCGTTGTTGTCGTCCTCCTCGTCGTCGTTGTTGTCGTTGTCGTCGTCTGTAGACACTTTTGTTTTTGGTCAATAGCTTTAGTTACAATTGATCAATCCTCATGAAATTTTAACATAATGTTCTTTGGCACAAAAGGAAGGCTTTGGTCATTGTGACCCCACCAGTTTTTGTCGCGGAAAGCGAGACATATGCGTACAAAGTATGGCGACGGCAGCGTAAACTTTCATATTAAGTTTTTATGATAAGGTCATTTTCTCAGTATAAATGGTAGGTCAGTGATATTTGGTATATAGGTTGTCGTCCTCCTCGTCGTCGTCGTTGTCGTTGTCGCCGTCTGTAAACACTTTTGTTTTTGGTCAATAGCTTTAGTTACAATTGATCAATCCTCATGAAATTTTAACATAATGTTCTTTGGCACAAAAGGAAGGCTTTGGTCATTGGTTCCAGCATTTATTTATGGTAGGTCAATGTTATTTGGTATGTGCGTTGGCCTTGGGTAGTACATGCCAGTCTGCATAATGACATATATCTGTGACCTCAATTTCACGGTTCAGTAATCATGTTAACATCGCCATTATCTATAAGTGATGGGTCCACGATATTTGGTATGTGGGTTGGTCTTTGATAGTACAAGACAGTCTGCCATATGACTTATTTCTGTGACCACAATTTCATGGTCCAGTGAACATGTTAAGTTTCCCAGTATCTATTAATGGTAGGTCAATAATATTTGGTATGTGGGTTGGTCCTAGATGGAACGTGACTGCCTGCTATTTGGCTTTTGCCCTTGACCTCATTTTAGTGAATATGTTTGATTTTTCAGTATCTGTGGTAGATCAATGATATTGGGCATTTAGGTTGATTTTGGTAGTATGTAGCAGTCTGCTATATTGCTTTTGTCAGTTACCCTAATTTCATGTTAAGTTTTTCTGATTATGTCAGTTTGAGTTTTCATATCAATTTAGCGACCAAGCACGGACGGGCGAGACATCAATTTGGGTCCAAGGTTGTTTAAAAAAAAAGTACCAAAAAGGGTTAAATTGGGTGTTTTCAAAAATATGGCTGTAGAATCTTTATTATTTATTGGATTTTGACGTGGTTTCTTTCAGTGTGCTGCTCAGGAAGTTTCCAATCAGTAGTAGTACGGAAGTATGGAGGGGACATGTGAATATTTTTTCTATTTCGTGGCCACGAGATGCTAAGTCATTGCCACGAGATAGCTATCTCGTGGCCATGAGATACTAACTGGTTCCCACGACATACTAAGTCGTGGTCATGAGGTAGCTATGTCGTGGCCACAAGATGCTATCTTGTTCCAACGACATACTAACTTGTGGCCACGAGATAGCTGTCTCGTTCCCACGAAATACAATCTCGTTCCCACTACATACTAACTCGTGGCCACGAGATATTAATTCCTGGCCACGAGATACTATCTTGTTCCCACGACATACTTAGTCGTGGCCATGAGATACTAGCTCGTTCCCACGACATACTATGTCGTGGCCACGAGATACTTATATAATGTGAAGCCTTCAACAACGAGTTTTGCTCATATTCATAGCTTTCTCGTGGCCACGACTTAGTATGTTTTTGGGAACGAGAATGTATTTCGTGGCCACGACATAGTATGTTGTGGGAACGAGATAGTCTCTCGTGGCCATGACATAGCTATCTCGTGGCCACAACTTAGTAAGTCGTGGGAACAAGATAGCATATCATGGGAACGACATAGCTATCCCATGGCCACGCCTTAGTATGTCGTGGGAACGAGATAGTATCTCGTGGCCTCGACTGAGTGTGTCGTAGGAACGAGTTAGTATCTCGTGGCCACGGTTTAGTATGTGGAAGGGGCATATAAATTCTACCTTGTCCGTCCGTACGTCCTGTGGATAAATTTTTCGTTAAAGTCCATAGTTTGGTTACCTCAAGTGGTATCTTTATGATATTGAATCAAAATATTCACCTGTATGAGTACTACCCAATGTACCAATAATTTGGTGTCTGTGACCTACATTTCACGTTGAGTGACTTTGGTAAAATTTTGCGTTTAAGTCCATTTCTCATCAACTATGTATGATATCTTTAAGGAATTGCATCATTACATTCATGTTAATGGGTACTACCCAAAGCACCAACAATTAAGTGTCCCTGACCTACATTTCACACTAGAGTGACTTTGGTTAAATTTTGCGTTTAGGTCCATTTCTCATCAGCTTTACATGGTATCTTAATGGTATTGTATTCACCTTAATGAGTACTACACAAGGCATCAACAATATGGTGTCCATGAACTATATTTCACACTTGAGTGACTTTGGTTAAATTTTGTGTTTAGGTTCATTTCTCAGCAACTATACATGATATCTTTATAATATTGCATCATAACATTCATCTCTATGAGTACTACCCAAGACACTAAGATTTCATGGTTGAGTGACTTTGGTTAAATTTTATGTTTAGGCCAATTTCATGATATCTTTATGATATTGCTTTGTAGCATTCACCTTGATGTGTACTACTTATCACACCAAGAATTAGATGTCTATGACCTTCATTTCATGGTTGAGTGATTTGGTCAAATTTTGTATTTAGGTTCATTTCTCAACAACTAAACATGATTTCACAATGAAGTTGCAGCAAATCACCTTACTATGTAATATCTGAATCTGAGACAGTTAACTGATTTTGTTCTATATTTTATGCTTCAGTGACTTTTGTTAAATTTTGTGAAATTGGTCCATTTAAATTTTTGCATTTAGACCTATTCCTTTTTAACAACTACACATTATATTATAATGATATATATTTAAATTAATCTCTATGATGGTTCACTGCATAATTCATAGATCATTTTATAACCTTACCTAAATTTTGTGCTTCAGTGACTTTAGTTGAACATTTTTGTTTAGATCAATTACTCAACTAATATTTATTGAACGATCATCTGTAATATTTATTAAACACTTTTCCTGATTCCATCATATTGCTGCAATTGCAGGGATCTTTTGGATGCCTGATTGACATGGGCTATCTATTGTGATAAAGTTTTCGGTGGGGCATCCGTTTCTTATAGACACATTCTTTAGTTTTATTTTTAGTCCGATTTTGATGTGTTTTTGGAATGGATTCCTTATGAAAAATTATCATAGTGTTTCACTATCAAATTTGTGATAACTTGTTTCCTTTTAAAGCAATGAGGGGCCAAACGGGGCAAAAATTTCAAGCAAGAGGATTACCTAAAATTTTTATTTTTCATCTGATTTCAGTGGGATTTTTTTTCTTTAGATTCATCTCATTGGAAGCTTGCAGGAGTATTTCAACTTATTTGGCGTAGCTCTTACCGTTTCCGAGCTATTGGGGTCAAAAGGGCCAAAATTGCAAATATTAGAAATATGAGAAATCTTTATTTATTATCATATTTTGATGGGATTTTTCTTTCGATTCCTGTCATTGTAAGCTTTCAGTAGTATGCCAACAGATTTGGTGTAGCTCTTACAGTTTCCGAGCTATAAGGTGTTAAAGGGGGGGACAAAATTGCAATGATAAGAAATATGTGTAATCTTTATTTTTCATCAGATTTTGATGGAATTTTTTCTTTTGATTCCTCTAATTGTAAGCTTTTAGACAAATGCCAACATATTTGGTGTAGCTCTTACTATTTCCCAGTTTTTTGTGTTAAAGTCCATTTCTCAATAACTGCACATTATAAGACAGTGATATTTCATCAAAATAATTGGCTTGATGAGTACTATCCAAATCATTGACAATTAGGTGGCTTTGACGTACATTTTATGCTTCAGTGACTTTGGTTAAGTTTTGCGTTCAAGTCGATTTCTTAATAACTACATGTTATAAGACAATGATGTTCCATCAAATTAATTGTCTTGATGAGTACTACACAAATCATTGAAAATTAGGTGGTTTTGACCTACATTTTATGCTTCAGCAACTTTGGTTAAGTTTTGCGTCAAAGTCAATTCTC
Source organism: Modiolus philippinarum (assembly GCA_002080025.1). Lineage (NCBI taxonomy): Eukaryota > Metazoa > Mollusca > Bivalvia > Mytilida > Modiolidae > Modiolus > Modiolus philippinarum. The sequence goes on along the minus strand of MJUU01050659.1, from coordinate 55,090 downwards.
AACAACTACATGTTATAAGACAATAATGTTTCATCAATTTAATTGTCTTGATGAGTACTACCCAAATCATTGACAATCAGGTGGCTTTGACCTACATTTTACGCTTCAGTGACTGTGGTTAACTTTTGCATTCAAGTCTGTTTTTCAATGGCTATGTATTGTAGCATCATGATATTTCACTGAAACATTCATCTAAAGAAGAACTACCTGTTTCACTAACAATTGGGTGTCCATGACCTACATTTTATGCATGAATGACTTCGGTCAAATTATGAGTTTAAGTCGATTTCTAAACAACTTCACATTTTAAAACAATGTTGTTTCAGCAAATTAATCATCGTGATCAGTATTTCAAATCATTGACAGTGAAGTGACTTTGTCCTATATTTTTTTGTTTGAGTGACTTAGGTTATCTTTTGCGATGAATTTATTGGCGGGGCATCCATGGCTTACAGACACATTTTCTAGTTTTTTTTTCATTGGATTTCAATCCAATTTTTTTTTCTTTGTATTTCTCTTGATGGTAGTCAACAGATTTTGCTTACCTCTTACGATATCCTATTAATAACGAATTTAACGGGCTAATTTTTATTTTCAGTAGTATTAATGTGTCAAGATCTAAATTACTGTGTCTTCATCCATTTTAATTTACACTTGTTCAAATTTCAGTGTTCGAGATGCTGCGGTCGTATCATGCTGCGCATGGCGTAGCCCTTTATATCTGTTTATCCGTAATTTGAATTTTTTTTAGTGATAAACACTATCCCTGCAGGTTAATGAAGTAATGATTTGAAACTTATATTAAAATTTCAAATGCAGAGCTTGATAGTGTCTCTTCATTTTAAGGCCGCCACTTATGTACCGGTACTTCCTGTCTGCCAATAACTTAGTATGTTCCCATTGAAATTTTTCATCAAGGTTTTCTCGGCTTTTGTTTGTAGTAATGATTTGATATTTAGTCTAACGCTTTGGTTTGGAGAGTAACACTAAGTCCATCTTTCATTTACTTCCTGTTGTCCGCTCTATAATTGTTTTCAAAGGTAGAAACATATTGTCATTTTTCAACAATAATTTCTCGGTTTGTGTATGTAGTAATAATTTTATATCTTTTCCAAGGTCATGGGTTTTTGACTTTTATTATGCCCCCGCGACGATAAGTCGGGGCATATTGTTTTATCCTCGTCCGTCCGTCCGTCCGTCCGTCTTCCGTCCGTCCGAGGGGGGTACATGGTTTGTCTGCACAACTCCTCCTACAGTTTTTGTGCTAGAAAGTTTTTATTTTGCAGATGATTTGTACATATATTGAAGATGTGCATGTGATAAGGATTTTGATTTTGGTGCATTTTTGTCAAAAATATACATTGTTGAACTTAGTCATTTTTGGTGATTTTTCATACAGGGTACATAGTTTGTCCGCGCAACTCCTCCTACAGTTTTAATGCTAGAAAGTTTTTATTTTTCAGAGCATTTGTACCTATATTGAAGATGTGCATGTGGGAAGGATTTTGATTTTGGTGCATTTTTGTCAAAATATACATTGTTGAACTTAGTCCTTTTTTAGTGTATTTGTGATAGAGGGTACATAGTTTGTCCGCGCAACTCCTCCTACAGTTTTGATGCTAGGAAGTTTTTATTTTGCAGATCTTTCGTACCTATATTGAAGATGTGCATGTGGTAAGGATTTTGATTTTGGTGCATTTTTTGTTAAAAATATACATTGTTGAACTTAGTCATTTCTGAGGTGAATTTTCATAGAGGGTACATAGTTTGTCCGCGCAACTCCTCCTACAGTTTTAATGCTAGGAAGTTTTTATTTTGCAGATCATTTGTACCTATATTGAAGATGTGCATGAGGTAAGGATTTTCATTTTGGTTAATTTTTGTCAAAAATATATACATTGTTGAACTTAGTCATTTTTAGTGATTTGGTGATAGAGGGTATATAGTTTGTCCGCGCAACTCCTCCTACAGTTTAAATGCTAGAAAGTTTTTATTTTGCAGATCATTTGTACCTATATTGAAGATGTGCATGTGGTAAGGATTTTTATTTTAGTTAATTTTTGTCAAAAATATACATTGTTGAACCTAGTCATTTTTTAGTGATTTTGTGATAGAGGGTACATAGTTTGTCCGCGCAACTCCTGCGACAGTTTTGATGCTAGGAAGTTTTTATTTTGCAGATCTTTTGTACCTATATTGAAGATGGGATTGTGGTAAGGATTTTGATTTTGATGCATTTTTGTCAAAAATATACATTGTTGAACTTAGTCATTTTTGGGGTGATTTTGTAATAGAGGGTACATAGTTTGTCCATGCAACTCCTCCTACAGTTTTGATGGTAGGAAGTTTTTATTTTGCAGATCATTTGTACCTATATTGAAGATGTGCAGGTGGGAGGGATTTTGATTTTGATGCACTTTTGGGGAAAAGTACACATTGTTGAACTTAGTCATTTATTGGATGAATTATTAATACAGGGTACACAGATTGTCCGAACAATTGAGGCTAGGAAGCTTTAATTTTGCAGTTCATTTGTACCTATATTGAAGATGTGCATGTGGTATGTATTTTGATTTTGGTTCATTTTTTTTTTTAAATATGCATTGCCCAACTTTCAATTTTTTGGTGATTTAGTAATAGATCTGTGCAACCTAGAATAACATGTGTTTAGCGGGGGCATCATATGTGTATAACAGACGCAAATATTACTAAAAAATCCCAATTTGATTCAACCTTTGCGCGGGGGCAGGTCATCCTCTAGTTTTATTTAGATTCCTCTTGATATAAGCTTTCAGTAGTATGTCAACAGATTTTGTGTAGCTTTTACCGTTTCCGAGCTACAAGGCGTCAAAGGGGCCAAAGTTGCAATTTTTCTAAATATGTCATATCTTTATTTTTCATCAGATTTCGATGGATTTTTTTTCTTTGAATTTCTATGGATGTTAAGTTTTAGTTGATAGTACATATTTTGCATAGCTCTTACGGTTTTTATCAGTAAGTAATCAAAAGGGTTTATTATTTCCCTATTTTGTTTCTAGCTAATAACTGTGTCTAGCTTCTTTTTGTGTCCATCTAACTATTGTGTCAAGCTCTTTACTGTGTCCACATTAACTTTAAGTTACTTTTGTTGAAATTTCAGTGGTCGACATGCTGCGGTCGTATCATGCTGCGCTCGGCGTAGCCTTTTATTATTTTTAGTTCAAATCATTTTTACGGTTTTTTACGTAATGTTCGTGTGTTTTCTGGGCATGTGGATGTCTTTGGTCTTCCGTCTTCTGGTGTTCTTGCTTTTGCCTTGTCTCTGGACTTTGATTTGTGTAATCTTGTGCTTTGTTCCTTCGGTATTCTACTGCCGTTGTTTTTTACTAAATTATTACATTTTTATATGTTTTTATTTCTTGAAATCCTGTGACTTCATCTTGCAATATTTTGTGGTTACTAATGTTTTGGGAAAAATCTAAGGTCATTATTACAGACCAACCTACAGAGAGCCTAAATGGTCACATTTTATGACCCAACCTAACCACAGATAGTCATAAATGGTCATATATTATTACTTGTAACCATTTCCCCAGCCATGAAAACTGCAACCACCAGGTCATTTATGACCAAATCTGACCACAGATAGCCATGATTGATCATAATTATTAATCACAACTATTTCCACAGCCAGGAAATCTGAAAGCATAAGGTCAGCATGACATTATAAGACCCAACTTGACCTTAGATAGCCATAATTGATCATAATTATTAATCACAACTATTTCCACAGCCATGAAATCTGAAAGATAAAACCCAACTTGACCGTAGATAGCCATAATTGATCAAATTTATTAATCTCAGCTATTTCCACAGCCATGAAATCTGCAAGCATAAAGTCATAATGACATTTTATGACCCAACCTGACCACAGACAGCAATTATTGATCAAAATTATTAATCACAACTATTTACATAGCCATTAAATCTGCAAGCATAAGGTCAGAATGACATTTTATGACCGAACCTGACCACAGATAGCCATAATTGATCAAAATTTTTAATCGCAGCTATTTCCACAGCCATGAAATCTGCAAGCATAAGGTCAGAATGACATTTTATGACCGAACCTGATAGCCATAATTGATTATTATAATTATTAATTGCAAATATTTCCACAGCCATGAAATCTGCAAGCATAAGGTCAGAATGACATTTTATGACCCAACCTGACTACAGATAGCCATAATTGATCATAATTATTAATTTGCAGCTATTTAAGGTCAGAATGACATTTTATGATCCAACCAACTAACAAATAGCAAAGTATGGTCATAATTATTCAAAATTTTACCATTGTGAAATTTGCAAGTCACAAGAAACTCAACTCATTTAAACATTGTGGGTCATTATTTTTCATCGTAACTGTTAACACAGCCAAGAATTTTGAAACATATTTAACAATTTATTTTCAACAGCTATGATTTATAAGTCATTAGGGACCGACCATTTAACCTGAAGGGGGTTATGTTTTTTTTCTGGACAGAAATTTTTTTGCGCTTTGCGAGAAAAATTTATTTATTTTTTCACGTGTATCAACAAAACATTTTTTTCAAAATTGACATTATTTTTTTGGACAGAAAGCCTTCTTCAGAAATTTTTTTTTCATCATTTTGGCAGCCAAAATATTTTTTTTACATAAAATCAGCTCAAAAATATTTTTTTAGAAAAAAACATAGCCCCCCTCCAAGTTAAATGGTCGGTCCTTTATTATCAAATTATTTTTAGCTCGCCGGGACGAATGTCCGAAGAGCTTTTGTCATACCCCCGGCGTCGGCGTCGTCGGCGTCAGCAAAACTTTAACCTGGCTTGTGGAATTGAGACCTGAAGAGCTAGGATATTGATATTTGGTATGTGGCTTCCTTGTAATGAGGTGCTTTCTTCTGGTACCATATTTGTAGACATTTTGACCTTGACCTTGCCCCTAGGGGAATTTTTGAAAAACTTTAACCTTGCCTCTAGAAGGTAGGCTTTTAGTGGTAGGGTGTTTATATTTGGTATGTAACTTCCTTATGATGAGAGCTTTATGATGGTACCATATTTGTAGAAATTTTGACCTTGCCCATGCCCTGAGGGCAATTGTTTAAAAACTTTAATCTTGCTTCTAGAATTAAGTTTTTTAGTGGTAGGGTGTTTATTTTTGGTATGTGACTTTCTTGTGAAAAGAATTTTCTGATGGTACCTTTCAAATTTGTTGTGCATCGAGGTCACACTAATCCCCGGCGAGCTATGTTGTCTTCTGACAACTCTTGTTTCTGCTTATTTTGAGCTGACCAAACCATCATCAGCCCTTTAATTGGAGAGGACTTTGAACATGTTGAACGTTTCTTTCCCGGTGATTCTTTGAGCAGAGACATATATAATAATACATCTCTTCTTTAAGCAATGCAGACATTTTCTTCTTTTTTATTTGATTCTCCAAGTTTTTTCCATCATTTTTCCCTTCAAGTTGTTTTTCCCTCAAAATTTAATAATCATGCTCCTCGCTGAATCTGGATCGAACTATTAGTCTCACGTTGAATCAAAAGACTCAGTTGAAGGCAAGCAGACATACATTGATAAGTATCTATAGAAATACAAAAGTTCTATAAGCATTGTTAGTTGACTTTTGTGCATTTGAAATCACGACTGACAACCGTGCTGAACTTTCACTTTCAGAGTACAATCCGTTTTGTTACATACTTAATTTAATCTGAAAGAAAATTAAGACAAACGGTGGTTTTCGTTGTTTAAGAAAATATAATGTTTCGCAAAATAGTGTGAGATGTCACATCGCAGTTACATGGCAAAAACCGGATCCGGAACTTGCAGTTTTCATAGACTTTAAAATCTCATACGACACCGTTCTCCGAAGGTTTCCGACTGTTAACTTGTGAACGAAATAACATAAGGTCTTCAAACTTTGTATGTAACTTGTTTACATGTACTATTCAACTCAGGCAAAGTTCGATTTCGGGTTCAGAGGGCCAAGGGGTTCTGGAGTTATGCCCCTTGAAACTTTGAAATTTTGCGAATTTTAGGGTTTCCGACTGATAACTTGTGAATGAAGTAATATACTGTCTTCAAACTTGTTATTTAATTTGTATACCACGAAGCTCAGGCCAAGTTCGATTCCGGGTTCAGAGGTCCAAGGGGTTCTGGAGTTATGCCCCTTGGAACTTTGAAATTTTGCGAATTTTAGGGTTTCTGACTGATAACTTGTGAATGAATTAATATATTGTCTTCAAACTTAGTGACTTGTTTATTACAAAACTCAGGCCAAGTAAGATTTTTGGTTCAGAGGTCCAAGGGGTTCTGGAGTTATGCCCCTTGAAACTTTGCAAATTTTAGGGTTTGCAACTGATAACTTGTGAATGAAATAATATACGTCTTCTAATTTGGTGTGTAACTTGTTTACCATAAAACACAGGCCAAGTATAATTTTGGGTTCAGAAGTACAGAGGGATATGGAGTTATGCCTTTTTAAACTTTGAAATTTTGTGGAACGTGGCGGGGTATCATGTAATGCACCATTACTATTTTTTTTTCCGGAATCATCTGTCAACAGATTTGGCATAGCTGTTACTCTCAAAGACAAAAAGACAAGCAATTTGAATTTGAATCAAAGCAGATATTTTCAGTGGTTAGATTTAGAATGAAGAAATTGTTCCAATTTTGGTACATTTCCAGAAACTCTTAAAGACTAGTTTTTATGCCCCGCCACGAAAGTGGAAGGGGCATATAGATTTACCCTTGTCCGTCCGTACATCTCTAGTTAAATTTTGCGTTTAAGTCAATAGTTTGGAAACCTCAAGTGGTATCTTTATGATATTGTATCAAAATATTCACCTCTAGGAGTACTACCCAATGCACCAATAATTAGGTCTCTGTGACTTTCATTTCCTGGTTGAGTGACTTTGGTTTAATTTTGCGTTTTAGTCAATTTCTTATATCTTTATGGTATTCACGTTAATGGCACTGACACTACATTTTACACTTGAGTGACTTTGGTTAAATTTTGCGTTTAGGTGCATTTCTCAGCAATCGTAGCATTCACCTTGATGTGTACTACGCATCACACCAAGAATTAGGTGTCCATGACCTATATTTCATGGTTGAGTGACTTTGGTCAAAATTTTGTGTTAAGGTCCATTTCTCAACAACTAAACATGATATCACAATGAAGTTGCATCAAATTAATCACCTTGGTGAGTACTATCTGAATCTGAGACAATTAAGTGTTTTTGACCTACATTTTATGCTTGAGTGACTTTTCTTAAATTTTGTTATATTGATCCATTTTTCAACAACTACACAACATTTCACTATAATTTGTCATGCATTGAATCAACTATATGAGAACTACCTGATTCTTTGACTATTTGGTGACTTTGACCTACATTATACGCTTCAATGACTGTGTTAAATTTTTGCATTTAGGCCTATTCCTTAATCACAACTACACATTATATTATAATGATATTTATTCAAATTAATCACTATGGTGGTGCACTGCATAATTCATAGATAATTTTATAATCTTACCTATATTTTGTGCTTCAGTGACTTTAGTTGAATATTTTTGATTAGGTCAATTACTCAACTAACAATATCATGTTCTTCTTTCATAATTGATGATGTTGTTATACCAAATCTATTTAGAAGTATTTCAATCGAAGTTTCATATGTAAGAAGGCTTGATATCATAGTCAACGGAAATTATGTCCTTAGCTAACTGTCAGTAACTGCGAGCATTTGTCCGTACAGTACCTGTGTGTTTTGTCTCCATGTTTCATGTACTTCATGGTAAGGGTACTCGTCTTGATAAGTTGGACTTTTTCTAGTTTGATTTTTACTGTGAGTCTTTTTGTGTATTTATTTTTTAGCCATTCACCACGCATAGGGGGAGGGTTTGGATCCAAGAAAACGAGTTTAACCCCACCGCATTTTTTGCGCCTGTCCCAAGTCATGAATATGTTGGTCATTGGCTTGTCCTTGTCTTCTTATAAAATTTTAGTTTCTTTATTTAGGTTATTGGATGTGGTTTGTTTCCATTGATTTATTCACATTTTATTTTATCTTTTTGGGGCCATTTAGAGCTTGTTCTATGGTGTGAGGTTCTTCACTGTGTTGAAGACCGTACGGTGACCCCTAGATGCTTTGTTTTGTGTCGTTTTAACCTGTATATGGGATGTTGTCTCCTTGACATTTACCCCATTTCCTTTCTTTTTCATAATATTTATTAAACAATTTTCCCGATTCCATCATATTGCAGTGATTACAGGGATCTTTTTAATGTCTGATTGACATAGGCTATGTATTGTGATAAAGTTGTCGGCGGTTCATCCGTGTCTTATGGACACATTCTCTAGTTTTGTTTTTGTCTCGCCCGCCACGAAAAAGTCGCGGAAGCGAGACTTAGGATAGCGTTTCTGGCTGTGTCGGTGGCAATTGCAAACTATTGTGAATTAACAAGCTTATGTTAATTGTAGGTTAATTGTAGGTCCATAGTATTTGATGTGCAGTTACAACTCAAATCCCTACTTAGATTATGGCCCTGGCCCCTTAGTCACGCATGAACGAACACTTTTTTAAGCAAACAGTTTGTACAGCCTATACCAGTAGTCCTAGGCACTAGATATTTTACATGCAGTTGTGTCTTGGAGAGTACATACCGATTTTACGGCCAGATGGTGGCCCTGGCTCCTTAGTCACGCATGAACGATCACTTAAGTTTTAGCAAGCAGTTAGTACAGCCTATACCAGTAGTTTGACATGCAGTTGTGTCTTGGGGAGTACATACCCACTCCACTCCAAGACGGTGGCCCTTGCTCCTTAGTCACGCATGAACGATCACTTTAAGTTTTTAGCAAGCAGTTTGTACAACAGTAGTCTTAGGCACTTGACATTTGACATGCAGATGCATCTTAGGGAGTACATACCGATTCCATGCCCAGATTGGGCCATGGTCCCTTAGTCACGCATGAACGATCACTTTAAGTTTTTAGCAAGCAGTTTGTACAGCCTATACCAATAGTCCTAGGCACTTGATATTTGACATATATTTTTGGGATGTACATACCGATTCCGCGTCCAGATGTTGGCCCTGGCTCCTTAGTCATGCATGAGTGATCACACAATTTTTTCCAAGGAAATTGTAAACACAGTCAAAGATTATATGTTATTTTTATTCCTGCTGCAGTAGATCAATGTGCAAATTAAGGTGATGCAAGGGGCGGGCGAGACATATCCTGTTTCCACAGTTTTTTGTCTTTTGTCTTTTGTTTTTTTTATTCTACTCAGCAACCATATCTTAATATAGACCAATTATAATGACAGTGGGATGGGCAGGTAACACGCAATGTTTCGTGAAACCTTTCAGTGTGAGCTTTTGCCATCACTTGGCGTCCGTCGTCAGTCGTCAGTCCGTTAAACTTTTAACATTTTCATCTTCTCCTCTGAAACCACTGAAGCAAATTCAACCAAACTTAAGAGGAATGGTGTACTAAACGTCCTTTACAAAGATTTGCTCATTTCGTTCCGATCCGATATTAAACATTAAAAAATCACATTTCCATCTTCTCCTCTAAAATTGCTAAAGCAAATTCAACCAAACGTCACAGAAAGGATGAACTAAAGGTCTTTATCAAAGATTGCTCATTTCGTTCCGATCCTATAAAAACATGGCCGCCAGCACGGAACATAGTTTAACATTGGGCCCTATGGGAAAATCACATGTTCATCTTCTCTGAAACAGCTAAAGCAAAGTCAACCAAACTTTACAGGAATGCTGAATGGAAGGTCTTATACAAAGATTACTCATTTCGTTCCGATCCGTAAAAAACCACCAACACGGAACATAATTTAACATTGGCCCTGTACGGGAAAAATCACATTTTCATCTTCTCCTTTGAAACAGCTGAAACAAATTCAACCAAACTTTACAGGAATGATGTACTAAAGGTCCTTCACTAAGATTGCCCATTTTGTTCCGATCCGATAAAAAACATGGCCGCCAGCACAGAACATAGTTTAACATTGGACCCTATGGGAAAATCTTATTTCATCTTCTCCTCTGAAATGGCTGAAGCAAATTCATCCAAACTTTACAGGAATGGTGAACTAAAGGTCCTTTATAAAGCTTGCTCATTTCGTTCTGATCTGATAAAAACGAAGCCGCCAGCACGGAACATAGTTTAACATTTGACTCTATGGGAAAATCACATTTTCATCTTCTCCTCTGAAATGGCTAAAGCAAACTCAACCAATCGTTACAGGAATGATGAATGGAAGGTCCTTTACAAAGATAGCTGATTTCGTTCCGATCTGATTAAAAACATGGCTGCCAGCATGTACTAAAGGTCCTTTACAAAGATTGCTCATTTTGTTCTTATTTGACAAAAAACATGGCGGTCAGCACAGAATGTATGTTTTACTTTACATTGGACTTCATGGGAAAAATCACATTTTCATCATCTTCTCTGAAACTGTTGAAACAAATTGTATTTGAATGATGAGTAGAAGGTCCTTTGCAAAGTTTACTCATTTCAATAGGACAAAAAAACACAGGTGCTAATGGAGAACATAGCTAAACATTAGACCTCCATTGGTAAAAAACATCATTTTTGGACATGCATGGCAGAGAGAGAAGTATTTTGTCAGATGAGCGATACAGGCTCAGTCTCTGAGCCTCTAGTTTTTTGAAAGGAGGCCTCTGAATGTTTGAATTCAGCAATATGTATTACTTTGATTATAAGGGGAACTTTGCCGAATATTTTTGAATAGTGGTCTGGTATGAGTTGTAATGAATGTTGGAGCTTTCGCTTGTCATGAAAACCAATCATGAAAAACGAGATTTTAGAGAAAGAAATGTATTTTGCTTAGTTAAATATTTTGTTTTCAAAAATATGTATAGACTAATTGATAAGGAGAATCCCTGCCCAAATTATTTTTGAAAGGTATTCTTAAATTTTGAAATAAATAACACATTCAAAGATTTTCCTTATAGGATTAAGTCGCATTACAGTGGCTCACTTTTATAACTTAAAACTTTAAAACTTAAAAATAATGTAAATATTTTTTCTTATATAATTTGAAAAATCAAATTATTACTATATAACTTGTAATATTCTATCTTGACCCACAGTGGTGCGACTTGATCTATTTGACATTTTATGTACATATTTGAAAATTACACACATTGTCCATCTTGTTGGGAGATGATTAATATAGGCATAGCCTTTTATCCAATCCCTTTGTTTGTACACCTATTATAAACAATAAAATATTTTGAATTGAATTGAATTTTCGTTTCAGAAACCACTTATCCGATCAGAACTGAACCTAGTCATGAGGGTATTTTGGTTGTACCATCCAATAAAGGTATCCTGGAGGTCAACACCTCATGCAATATGGCTGCCAACAGTAACACAGATTAACATTCAACCTTCCTGAAAAGCACATTCAAAAACTACCATTCCGATTAGAACCATACTTAGTCAAAATGGTATCTTTCAAATCAGTGCTTCATTATCCATAAGATGACAACTAGCGAAAACATAGTTTATATTAGATTAGGTCTCTGAAACCCCTTATTCAATTGGAACTGAACTTGATAAACAAAGTCCTTGGGTGCCCCCTTCAAAATTTGTGTCTGGCATGTCTGCATCTAATCCATTGGGGCCTCAAGCAGGAAACATAGTTTAACATTAGACCCTATTGGAAATACCAATTATTCCCCTATGTTAACCATGGTCCAGTTGAGCGGCTGTTGAGAGGCTCTTGCTCTGTCTGTGGATTTGATATTTACTGCGTCGAAAACACCTTTTCCACATTATTTTTTTAAAAGCATAACTTGATCGTTTCACCAGATGTCGCTCTTAGTTTCACTGGAGTTCACACTGAGTGCCTTTGTTATGAATGTTGTGATTTCTATTTTTTGTGTTTTGTATCTGTCTAACGTCATTGTTTTGTATCTAACGTCATTGTTTTCTGTGTTCTCGTAAAAAACGTAACACTTTATAAAATGATAAACTTTTATTACTTCCATGGAAACGAGGTAGTTTTATTTTGGATACGTGTTCTTGTTAAACAATATATCTAAAAATCTGAAACTGACAATTTAAGAGGAAACTGTTTGATAAGTTTTTAAAAACACTTTCCGAGTCTGAGTTTCAAGCTAGTACAGATTAAATATAATAAGCTCACAGAACAACTGAAAAAAAATATTTAAAACTAACCTTTTCAGCATTTGAACGTTATTATATGTCAATTACTTTCACTTTAAGATTATTCCCATTTGGCACTGAATAGAATAATAGAATATTTTCATTATTTTCAGGTATATTTGGTGTTCCCAAAAAACTTTGTGCTGCCATTTACCTAAGCGGGATTTTTTCGTTTTGCAGCAAGGGCAATCTAGGGTCTCTGAAGCAATTCCATATTATTGATATCAATGATGATGTACTAGATATGGTTCATGAATGGTACCAAAAATGGAAACGCGACATGGCGTGCCTACAAATAGGTAGGCTCCTAGAAATAACATATGATACAGGTCATTACAAAAATGATAAAAGAGGGAACCACTCTAACAATTATAATGAATACAACAATGATGGACGTGACTTCAGGGGGAGCCATGGAAAACACAGAGAATGGGAGGGTGAAAGAAATAAGGAATTAAAGCAGGATGTGTTCAGGAGTGTATATAGTAATACAGACATACATATATATACAGGGAACATTCTTCATCTTAAAGATGTTGATGCAGTTGTTGTTAGTGAAAGTCCATCATTCAGTGGTGAAGGAGGTTTGGTCAGAACTTTGCTGGCAAACGGAGATGATACATACACACAAGGACATAAAAAATTAAAGCGAAATCTGATTCAGTTTAATTACACAATGGGGGAGATCAAAATGATACCTGCAGGTAGTAAATTGCCTTTCAAGCGCGTTATTCATGTAATTATTAGTCGAAATTCAAACTACTGGGATGAATATTACCTAAAACAACTAAAATCGGCTGTTGAAAATGTGTTATCTCATGCTGATAGTTTACGAGGAAAAAACATGTCTATTGCATTACCAATGATAGGAACAGGTAGGTATCATTTTTGTATTTCTTAGTAATTTGGATCATGGCTTCATGATTCTCGATATTTAAATTTTCAATCAAAACATGTGGTACATGTTATTAGGGCCCGACCCTGAAATGGGGGAGGCCTATAGTAATCAGTATGTCTGTCCGTCAGCATTTTCTATATCGTACAAAAAAACTCAAGGTTGTCTTCATGGATTTAAATGATTTCTATTTCTGTGGTTGGACTTGACGAAAGGAAGGTCCCTTTCGGTCATAAGGAAAATTGGAAAACAATTTGTCGGGAAAACTCAGTTAAGATATGAACAGTGCATATTTTGAGAATTAACACTATGACGAGGATAACGTAAAATTGCCTTAAATTATTTGTATGATTTCGGTACTCAAGGTTGAACTTGACCAAAGGAAGCTCCTTTCACTTTTAACGAAAATTAGAAAACAACTTTTGGAGAAAGACTTAGCTTTTCTTTGAAAAGGGGCATTTGATGAGAATTAGCTGTTTGTCGTATGATAACTTGAAATCACCTTAACAGATTTTTATGAATTTTTTACACACTCTTGGTCACGTTTAAAGGAGGTCTCATTCGATTTTGAGGATTTATGGTCATCCAAATGATTTGATTGAATCTGCACTGAAAAGATATAATATGTCGAAATGGACGTATGCAGAAACCAAATTCAACTTCTTTATTTTATTATTTATAGATGTGCATATAGTATTTCATGAAATTCGGCAAATAGGTTTTTCGGACAAACAAGGGGGCAGGCCCTCCTTGACTTGTCGGTATTCTTGTTATACCCCAATTCTATAGGAAGTGCATTCACCTTGTCCGCCGTTTGTCCGTTCGTCTTGAAATTATTTTTTGTCACATTTTTTCTATGATTTGCCGCAGGGATAAATTTAAAAACTTGGAATGAAGTCTCTATATGGTAATTTGGAAGGAACATCCTATTTGAGTTCTGTCATGTGTACTTCCTGTTTGGCGATATGTGGACTCAACTTCCAAGCAAGGGCATAGGCTCGCACACTCGGCAATATGACCCTTGCCATCAGCGGTTTTCATTCACTGCGGACTTTCAAAACACACATTATGACGTTTTAAATAAAGGGACGTCACTCTTCTGAACGGAACTACTTTTTTAGCCGCCTAAACTGACAAAACGGCAAAAATGAAAAAAAAAACATATCTTTTTTATTGTTTGCAATTGAAAAGTAATAAACCAAAAAGTATCCCAAAAGGATAATGTCTTGTAAATTTTACGAACAATTCTACCAGATCAATTTACTTTCAGGTAAAACAGAACGATTTGTGTAGAGAGCAACTATAAATAATTCAATGTAATGCCTATCGAGCCTCCGTAAAATCCAATAAAAAATTAAATAATGTTATGTATGGACTGTAAAATAAATAAGTGAATACCGTCGTAATTCGCGATAAATAACAGAGTTGTAATTTGGGGAGGGG
>MJUU01050659.1:16217-27432 GCA_002080025.1 Modiolus philippinarum | reverse complement strand
AGTTCTGACTGTAAAATGTGTCATATATATTGACCTGCAAAGGGGCAAATATTGTTAAATATAATAGAACTTGACACATATTAATGTTACAGTTGTGGTTGCAAGCAAGGTTTACCCATAAAGTCTACCCACCTTTGAATTTTGATGTCTGTTTTCTGACATCAGTTTTTCTGTCCATTTTTCCTGCTGTGTCTGTGAAGCCACTTTTTGTCAGATCATCTACATTTGCACAAACGTTTTTATGAAGCACGGATCAATGTAGCTTATCAATACGCCAAAGATAAACGTTAAAATTCATAAAGCATGTTGCAGATTACAGTCTTAACAATTTTTGTTAGACGTTTTCCTCCTTCGATGGTGACAACGTGACATGCGACATGGAATGCGTTTGACGTCATCAACGTAAATAAAATAATCCCTGCTATGCAACATCTGATTAGGGAAAACGCTGCTAGTTTTGTTTGTAAATTAAAATTTGAAGGATAAATTTGAGCAAAATATTTCGAATCGGAAGGATTTAGTCAACATTTGTGATTAAAATATCCGTCCGCCGCGGATTCACATTTTTTGCAAGATATTGCAAAAGTAAACACGGCTGATGGCAGAGGTACTTTCCAGTGGAGTATTTCCGGTAGAATTACGGAGCGGAAAGGACCTCTGCTCCGGAGATTGATGTGGACTAAGTTACGAAATGAAGTGAACTTCTCGTCGCTCTACTAGAGGAAGTGACTCCAAAATTAGTATGGAGGCTCTATATGATCAGTTGTACGCAACGTTTTATTTTGAGTCTTGTTAGGTGTGTACTTTCTGTTTGACGAAAGAGTTACACGGATGTAGCGTTGCTCCGTTTAGCAATGAATTCCGCTCAAAACGCGGTGCTAGAAGCCGCCTTGAACTTACTATGTGGTATGAAGATGAAGAACAATAATAAAGGTGTTGTTCCATTGCTTGGTGTAATCATGTATTTGTAAAGACTTTGTCTCATGTGCATTTATTCCATATTCTCCAATTCTTAGCGTGTTTACCCAGTTGGTTAAAAATACGTATTATTTTTAATCCACACATTGGTTAGATTTCTGCGTGATGTTTCCCGCAACGTTTCATTTCATCCATAAAGCCTATTGTGACGTCATCGTAACTAGGCTTTCAGATAGCGCGACCAATGTTGACAACCGTGCTGAATCATTGAATCTGGACCTGAAACACAGTTAAAGTCATTGGAGAAACAATATACCCTTCCATTTTCTCGTGGATTACGATATTTCTCCATTCTCGGTAGTTAAATTTCTGATTTTAACATGCTCGCTAAAGCTCGCATGTTGAAAATCACAAATTTAACTATTTAAAACTGGAGAAATATCGTAATCCACTTAATCCGGAAGAATATACTATATTTTTTCCATTGTTAATTTAGTTATAAAATGTAGACAAAAATTATTTTTTGTCGCAATTTTCTCAGCATCTACAAGAGGGATTGATATCAAAGTGTGTATGAAGCATCGATATAATTAGGTGTAAGGAATGTCGTATTTTGAGTCATATTAGATATGTGTATATCTTGTTGACGAAATGTGAAAAACGAAATAAAGAGAAACACGAATTTTTCGTCGAATTTTGCTCAGCTTCTACCAGAGGGATTGATTTCAAAATTGGTGTGCAACCCCTCTTTTTGAATAGAGCAAAAGCACTGTCCCAAAACTTGCTTAGTCAGGGATTTGTTCAGGCTTTGTTGCTTTCATCCCTTCAGAAATTTTATGGCCGTCACCATGATATCAATGACAGATATGACGTGTCTGTGTCCCAAATGAAAACGGACATTTTCAGCTAGATTTCACGTCTTCAAGGATTTGACATAACCGGTTTTGACTCAACCCTAGATTGACCCTCTGATAGTGTGACGGTTGCCGCTAGCGGAGCAGGACATGCTTACCCTTCCGGAGCACCTGATGTCACTCCCGGTTTTCATGGGAGTTCACACTATGAGTGCCTTAGTTTTTAATGTCGTCGTTTTATTTCCGTGCTTGTAGCTGTCTCACGTCCTTGTTTCGTCTTTGTTTTTCTCTGTTGACGTTTTTGCCATGTCTTCGGATTTCGATGTTTGTAGTCTTCGCTTTCCTTGTTCCTTCGGTATTCTACTGTCGTTGTTTTATAAGTTGTAAGGAAAGTCCTTTTCTTAGTCCTGTCAATTGGGTACTTCCTGTTTGACATAATATGAAATAAAGTTACAAAATAATGTAGTGAAAGGTGATTTTTTCGTCACATTTATATCAGCTTCTACAACAGTGATTGATTTAAAAATTTGTATGCTGCCCTTCTAAGGGACCGACCATTTATTTATTTAAAAAAAAATAATTTATTTTTTTCACGTGTATCAACAAAATATTTTTTTTCAAAATTAACATTATTTTTGGGGGCAGGAAGCCTCCTTCAGAATTTTTTTTTCATCATTTTGGCAGCCAAAATATTTTTTTCACACAAAATCAGGTCCAAAATATTTTTTTAGAAAAAAAAACCATAGCCCCCCTCCCCTTTTCAAGTTAAATGGTCAATCCCTAGATGTTGTAAGGAATGTCGTATTTTGCTTCCTGTTAGATATGTGTACAACCTGTTGCCGAAATGTAGAATTACCTAGTGCTGCTAATGAGGAATAAATTTCCGAAATGGCCATACAGCTCGTTTAAATTATTGCAGTTGGAGTTAACATATGTTATGGTCTCGTGTTCATTTACTCCATATCCTTTCGTAAAATAATTAGTTACAAAATATGGTGAAACATGATTTTTTCGTCTCATTTTTCACAGCTTCCACAACAGGGATTAAATTGTAAATTGGATTGCAGCCTCTTTATGATAACTTGTAAAGAATGTCATATTTTGAGTCCTGTCTGATTTGAACTTCCTGTTTTCAAGAATGCAGTGAAACATCAATTTTTTGTCAAGCTTTTCCCTGCAATGGTAAATGATACAAGCTTGAAATTTGTCACAAGATTTGTATAGTCATTCATTCAATATTATGGGATGCATTTGTAGACATATGGGTTACTATATTCTGTTTATTTCTTTCGGATTATATCATTACGTCTGTACTGTATTGTGTACGCACCTGTATTGTGTCCACCGCTGTATTATCATATTTTTTCCCAAGTCAAAGGTTGAGGTCCATGTCCTTGCCCATAAACCTCATTAAAACAAACAAAACTGGTAAAGGCAGATTTTCATTGATTCATCTGGCTGCATTTGATCAAGAGAAGTAGCCCAGAAAATATAAATGATGTTTGAGCCAACCTCAATGGCTCATATAGTTGCTTCTTGTATAGAGAAGCAGCTGAGGAAATATAAGCAAAATCTGTCAAGGGTTTGAGGGTATGGACATAGACCTCAAACTCTTGTAGATGATTACAATATGGGTTCAGGTTTGGATTAATAGGGGCATAACTGGTTGACATTCGGCGACAGCTCTTGTTCTCATCTGACAAAAAAAGTTAAGATATTAGCTATTGTCATGAAAAATGTTTGTCTTGTTTCTGTCTGTTGTTCATTTTTAGCTCACCTGGCTAAAGCCAGGGTGAGCTTTTGCCATCACTTGGCGTCCGTCGTCCGTCGTCCGTCCGTCGTCCGTCCGTCCGTCCGTCCGTCCGTCGTAAACTTTTCTTCAAAAATCTTCTCCTCTGAAACTACTGGGCCAAATGAAACCAAACTTGGCCTGGATCATCACCAGGGTATGTAGTTTAAAAAATATGTTCGGTTAGTCCGAGGACCAAACAACATGGCCGCTGTTACTAAAAATAGAACGTAGGGGTAGATTGCTGTTTTTGGCAAATAACTCAAAAACCGTAGCAGATATCAAAAATCTGACAAGGGTAAAAATGATTAGAATGACAAGATCTACCCGCCGTGCAATTTTGAAGAAAATCCGATGACCCATGTTGGAGTTATTGCCCCTTTTCCGTAAAATTTTCAAAATTTTGATATTTTTAATTTTTTATTAGGAAAACTATAACAGATAGAAGCCAACTTGAAATTGCAAAAATGTTCAGCATACCAAGATCTATCCCTCTGAAAATTTTGAAGCAAATCTGAATACCCATGTTGAAGTTATTGCCCTTTATTGTCAAATTTTTGCTCTTTTATACATTGTTCGTCTACAATTTCAAAAATCTTCTCCTCTCAAACTGCTGGGCCAATTGTAACCAAACTTGGCCTGAATCATCACCAGGGTATACAGTTTCAAAATTGTGTTCAATTAGTCCAAAGACCAAACAACATGGCCGCTGTTACTAAAAATAGAACACGGGGGTAAATTGCTGTTTTTTGCAAATATCTCAAAAACCGTTACAGATATCAAAATTCTTACAGGTAGTAAAAATGATCACTATAGCAAGATCTACCTGCTCTGCAATTTTGACAAAAATCCATAAACCTTTGTAGGAGTTATTGCCCTTTTCTCACCGAATTTTTTAAATTTTCGTATTTTTCATCTATTATTTCCAAAACTATAGAAGATGAAGGTTAAGTGTAAATTGATGAAATGTTTGCCATGCTGTGGCGACTTCAAAACTGATGTTGAAAATTGTTCCTTGACCACCATTTTCAAAATGGCCGCCAAAAAAGGCGGGAAAATTCAACATTGTCCGATTTCAATGAAATTTGGTTTCCGAATAGATCTTGATGTTGCGACTTCAAAAGCGAAGTTGAAAATTGTTCGTTGACCGCCATTTTCAAAATGGCCGCCAAAAAAGGCGGGAAAATTCAACATTGTCCGATTTCAATGAAATTTTGTTTCCAAATAGATCTTGATGTTGCGAGTTCAAAACCAATGTTTAAAATTGTTTGTTCACCGCCATTTTCAAAATGGCNAACTCCTTCAAAACTGTAAATCATATTCCAACCAGCCTTTCAGAATACATTGATTACTTGATATAGTTGTGCATCCAATATTTAAAATTTTGATTTTACAGATTTAAGAGGTTAACAGAGCCAAAATAGCTCATTTGTTAATTGGGTTTTTTAATCTTCGACTCCTTCACAACTGTCTGTCAGATTCCAACCAAATTTTCAGTATATGTTGTATAACTAAATACCGAACTTACTGTAAATTTATTTTCTGCATATGCGCATTTCGACAACTTATGTCTCTTCAGTGCAGATAAAATCTAAACGTTTGGAAGACCATAAACTCAAAGATGTTTAAAAACTGATAGAGAACAAATAACCAATGTGATTTAAATGTAAAGCCAAAATCAGCTAAGGACAGAGCTTTGCATGAGGGAGATACTCCTTAGTTTTCAGCAAAATTAACAAAAATTTAGATTTTGTAAGGTTCCAAAAAATAATCGGCTTTCGGGACAGCACCGAAGTACTGACTACTGGGCTGGTGAATACCCTTGGGGACTGACAGTCCACCAGCCATGGCATCGACCCAGTGGTAACAAATAACTAAATACCGAACTTACTGTAAATTTATTTACAGTAAGTTCGGTAATTTATCAGGTCTGGTTATGCACATTATACTTAGATTTCTTTTACTGATTCTAGAGGTTTGCCAAGCCACTTAGCTCATATGTTAAATCAGATTGTTAATCTGCAAATCCTCAAAACTGTAATTCATATTCTTAACCAAATTTGGAGAATATGTTTTTCTCCTAATCTAGACATGCACATTAGAAGTAAAATTTTAATTTTGCCTATTTGAGAGCTTCACTGGACCAAAAATGGCTCTTTTGTAGTGCAGATGACACAAGTGGTCCATGGAACACCCATCAATTTTTGTATGAATAACCAATACCAAAGTTACTGTTAATTTAGTTTGCGGATGGCGATTACAACAACTTGTGTCTCTATGGTGGAGGTCGTGTTAAATTTTTGAAAGTTGAAAAACCAAAGGATATTTAAAAGCTGATAGCGAAGAAAAAGCAAATAGGGTCTGAATCTAAAAGCCAAAATTAGTGAAGGACATGGCTTTGCACATGGGAGATACTCCTTAATTTTAAAATTCAGTTCTGGACTACTGGGCTTGGTGGCTATAGTCAACTGTTCCAGTGAAATAACATCAATCATAACGTAGTTATATTGAAATTTTACTTGATGTTACAACTTTTATTTATGTGCCTGTGTAATTGAATAAAAGTATTCTACAAAATGTTCCATCCTGACTGTAGCTGAAATATTCCCCACTGAAGGTAAATCAACTATCAATTATTTAATTAAATGAATACCCCAATCTGGTTAAAAACGGACCTTTTCAATACAGTCAAACTTAGATGGCACAAACACCCAAGGAAGCAGTGCAAACCGTTTAAGCTAGAGGGGTGTTTGAGCTATCGAGGTTGAATAGTGTTTAAATTTGAACCAACGATCAAGAAAAAGGGTTCAAGACATCCATTGTGGGAAAGTAATTGCAGATTGAGCCATCGAGTTCAAGTGTATGTCATAGCATGGGATCCGACAGGTTGAGCAAGTGAGAGATTGAACATCCAGCTAGTTTAAACTAGGTACAACTGTTGTTTGTACAAGCTTGATTGTAAAAGTGAAATTTACTGCAAAAATAATTTGATTGAAAATACATTAGTCTTCAGTTTACTCCCCTTCTTTGAAAATAAAGTAATGCAAAGCCATATTACTTTTTCAGAGAGAATGGACAGACTATTTTGATTACATTGTAGTCGATGCCAGAAAGCCATTATTTTTTGAGTCAGGAACTATTTTACGACAAGTGGATAGGGTAAGTCTATATTCTACATTTATTGACTGAAGCAGTAGCTGTGTTGACTACCCCTGATGACCAGACTGTTTTTGAGAGCGTTTCCAAGGATCACAAGGGAACAGTTTGATTTCCTGTTTTGTTGATGTGTTAGTACTGTGCAGATTTTGTTTCAAATGAACTCTTTTTAAACTTGCAGCCAAATAAAAGGTTAGGAATACAGGTGTTAAGGTAGTTGAGGTGTCTAAAACTGAGCATCTTTTTTTGCGCATCTAAGCAAAAATTCAATGAGTCAATGAGAATGTTGCCTTAATGATTTTGTATACCTTAAATACAATAATTTAAATAAAAATGAACAATAGGTATCATGTTTTTTCGAATAATATTACATATTTGCCAAAAATTCAAAAAGTTCTTTCAAAGGGAGATAATTCTATACTGAAATACCATAGAATAGGTCAAATTTTATAATTTTCTTTTAAAAAATGAGGTAGTTTATCCTTGTTCTTTTTTTGAATTTGTCAGAAGCATTTTAACAAAACACATTTATTATAATTTTTCCCCAAAAATATGGTTTTCTTTCATTTTACGGTCCCAAATTACTTTAATTAAGTTATCTCCCCTTTCTTGAAAAACTGACAAATTCTTCATGTTTCATGAAATAACTTTTTAAAAAGCTCCGTTACATATCTTTTTTATGTTTTTAAATTGAAGTTCTATATCGTGCCAATAAATATAAAAAGTTTGGAAAAAATTGTATGTGTGCTTATAGAAAAAAAATGCCCTTGAATTGTGGTATATGGCTATTTCCCATATAATTCTATTGTAGATATAGTGCAAAAACACCAAATGTGACCAATCTTTAGAACTCTGTAACGTTTTTAACATATCCGTGACCCCCAAATTTTTTTGCATCTTTTTATAGCATAATACTTGAAGTTTCATTCGTCAAATTTTAAAAAAGTTCTTATGGCAGAAACCAAGACACCTGAACTACCTTAAGTTTGCTTAGGGTTTGATTAAGTCAAATTTCACTTTCAGTTTATTTATTTTTGTTTAAGTCAATTTTTTGTGATACTACAAAAATCTACTGTTTCAATAATACTGAAATTTGTTCAAGAAATTGTCAGAAATAAAACACAGATTATGTCCTTTACTGCTTACTTAAAGTAATAGTTGACTGCTTCAACCAGTTTCCTGCAAGGTGGTTTAAATCAAATTCTAATTGTATGAACTTGAAGAAAGTCGGATTTTTTTTTTGAAATGTTGAAATCAGAATGGTCAAAAACAGAAATTTCCATCATAACTGACAGAAAAAGGCATTTCTAGATCCATGATAAATAGTAAAATTCAGTCACTTCTCCTTTTGTTGGAACATTTGGGACCACAGAATTGAATTCTTATCAAATTAAGGAGGTAGACCTAGGGTAAGGGACATAACTCCTAAAAATCATGCGTATGTTTTTTGTCAACATTTTCATAAATATACAGTCGAACCTCGATAAGTCGAAGTCGAAGGGACCACACAGAATTGTTCAAGTTATCCGAGGTTCGAGACATCCGAGTTTGAGATTTACATATGTTTTCTTTAATAACAGAAATTGGCATTCATGCCATTCGATGTGCATTACCAGGTTGATTGCCGCATACAAATCGGAGATACCATACATACAAAAATAAAAAGTAAACATGATTTTATTAAATACAACATTCATATACTACTTGTTTTTAGATATTGCCTAACAAATTACATATGATTATGCAATTTGATATCAACTTCGTCACATCAGATAATTTTATTATGGGACAGCAATTTATATTCGAGTTATCCTAAAATTCAAATAATCCGAGTTCAACTTATCAGAGGTAAAAAGGCATTGACCAAAGGGGAATTTTGCAGGGAACGACCATTTCCTTCGACACATCCGAGATTTCGAGACAACCAAGTTCGACATAACAAGGTTTGACTGTATTTTAACCTTCTAAGTAACACAGATGATTGTAATTCTTTTTCACAACAATGCTTTAATATTGTTGATGAAATTGCCTGTTTCAAACGTCCTGATGATTTAAAGAGTTATCTCCCTTACCCTAGGTCTACTACCTTAAATTCTAGAAAATGGGGTGAATAAATTGAGTCTTTACTAATAAGGGTGTAAACAATATGTTCTGTTTATCTAGAATTTTCAGTACACTCACAAATTTTTATAAATTTCATTTCTAGGAAACAGGAAAACTACAAATAGGGTCACACACAGGACCAATCAGATCTGGCAATATATATTCTGGAGGTTAGTTATTATTTAAATATGAACATGTATACAATTTCAAGCCAATTAAAACATTAATGTGTAAGAATTGGCACTTACCTAATCCTTAGTTTACGTATATGTCCCGCTGGTCGACGGCTGTAGATTTAGTACTTCTTCATCATTTGCTTGTTCAACCAGAAAGAGGCTAGGGCACATGTTTGGAACTCCCTGATTTGGGGTCTTTAGGTCTTACCAATAACTGGAAATACCACCGGATACTACACTCCTCCCAGTTTTATTGTTTAGGCCCCCACCAGATAGAGGTCCATCAAATGGGGACCTCATTCCTAGGGCCTTTCCATGAAAGGCAAGGGTATTTTTCCACCAATTGAATAGATCTTCCATGTTTGTCTCAATACTTTGAGGGGTCTAAATCAGTCAACGCCAACCAAGGAGCATGGTCACTATGTGTATCATGTCAATATCTGGAATGCAGGGGGTTTTGAACACCTGGTACCACTTGCCATACAAAAAGTTCAAGTAGCCAATAAAACCCCACAGGCCATTGTCTGTCCATGTAAATTCAAAACTGACAACCAAAGGTTCACCATAACTTCAAAACGGGTCAATTCAACAAGTAAAAACTCCAAACAAATTCAAAAAACTATTTACATATATACATTCCCTCCCCCTGATATATTTCCAAAAAGGCTAAAGCTGGCAGGTCTGGTGTCTGGCCTAAAATCTGACCACAGTGATTGCACTTGGTATTAAGGCCAAAAACTCCCAGCACACACAGCCTTGCCCCTTCCAAATAACTCGGCAACTGATCTTTTGAGGGGGATAGAGATTGCAGAAGGGCCACAGAGTGGCCCAGGCCTGATCTTTCTAACTTCTGAACTGTGTCACAGCCACCAGCTTTTATCTCTAACATCCAATTGCAAGGCGTCCCAGATTCTGTTATCACTTGACATGAGCTTTGCCAATATTTAACATGGTTGGTAATTGGCCCACCTGACAAATGAATTGTAGGCAAGGGCCAACCAACTATGGGCAAAATCAAACCAAGTGCAAGGTCAAAGCTCTGTAGCCAACACCCCTGGGAAATCTGACTAAAACAAGACACTGTCTTTGCAAGGGCTGGGGTTTTTAGATTTCCCTTTCCTTGTGTGAAAGGCAACTGAGGGTGTTTCTCTGGATCCGCTGTCCTTGCAACATCTATTGAGGTGTAGGGTCCATATTTGAAATTCAGTTTAGCCAGTGAAATACCTGGGTTCCATTGTTTGGACTGCAGATAGGGGTAGCCACAATGATTGCTCTATAATATCTAAGGCCCTTGGCTCCTCCTACAGAGAATACATTATGGGTTTTCTGTGGGCAATGGAGGTCCAAACTATTGATGTGGGAAGATTTACCAGGGTCCCATGGATGCAGTCCTGTACTTTTTTCACTTCTGCAAACAACACCTACCTGTGTTACTGTTACTGTCTCATCTGGGGGTTTAGGGGGCAATGTGAATAGGCTGGTGTTCTCTTCAAACAAGTCTATCAACCCCAAGTCAGATAACACAGGGCTCACACTTCTAATTATGTCATTCCCTTTGACAAGACCTGTACATAGTTGTGCTTCACCGTGAATGAGGTCATCCTTTGTACAAATGACAAAGTCAAGATGGTACAGGTTTTTTGGTGGATGCTATCAATGACAAAGTGGCATTGGGTGGTGGAGACTTACATGAAAGGGATTGGGGTACCTCATGCCCATCTAATTCCTGCGTAGAAGGCTTCTCAACTTCTTGCTTTTGTTCTGAATCAAAATGAGAAGACAATCCATATAGTCCAGTCAAACCTGCAGTTTGGCCCTTACAGGGCCAATCTAGACCAGTACTGACAAATCCAACATGGGATGTCCCTAACTCATTTTGCTCAGAGGGATTACAGCCACTTTCTGTGCATTTAATTGGGGTGTCTTCCACTTGACTGTCTGAGAACAAGGGCTTTTGGGCAAAGAAATGGGTCGTTGAGGAAATGTTCTGGGTGTCCTGTTCCTCCATAATAGGAACTGCTTGCCTTGCATCTTTTAAGGCAAGACTACGCTGCCCAGGACTCTTCGAAAGAACGCTGCGACTTACCTGGGCATCAACCATGTACTCCTCACTCAACATATCCCGCAGCTTCCCAGACACAATTTTCACTGAATTGGGGGGCAACACAAATGTTTCTTGGGCAGTGACGGCAGTCATGGTTGGACTTGGGATGACTGCC
>MJUU01050659.1:0-15461 GCA_002080025.1 Modiolus philippinarum | reverse complement strand
GGGGTCATCGGGTAAATCCTGGGGTTCTTGTTCCTCAACATCTGTACTTTGGGCCCATACTGGGGAACTTGGCCTTTTCACCTCATCAAATGGTCCCTGCCTTAACCAGGCTGGGCTAAATGACCTGGTAACAGCCTGTTCCCCATAGGTCTGCCCTTGCCCCTCTTTTAGATTAATTTCCATTTTACTGGGCTCTTCCAGACTGAGACCTTTCTCCTTAAGTAGGGTCTGGCTCAGGCCTCTTGAGCTGACCCCTTGGAGTTTAAAGGACTCCTATGCTCTTCAAAGGTCACTCTACTTGGGGGACCCGGATCTTTCCAACCTTGGGCATTCCCACTTGAAATGCCCCATGTCCTCACAGAAAAAACATCCCTTACTTGCAGGTGAGGGGCTTCGGGACTGGGCACAATAAATTGTTGGGGTTCCCAGTAGTTTGTGCATTTCTTCTTAAAGGCGCCCCTCTATCTTTGGGATTTGATTCTGGAGGCTTTCCACCTGCTCAGAAAGTCCCTCCAGCTTGTCCTGCCATTTATCCATCTTATTCTCCAACTTTTCTATCCTTCCCCGGCACCCTTCGTCCATCCCGCCCTTTTGGGGAAATGACTTGGAAGCAGAATAGACAGCGTAGGATTCCTCATGGGAATGCCTTGTGTCTGGGTGGACATATTTCACTTCCCGTCTGATGCCCCAGTTATATATAGCTTGGTGGTTATGCCGGTGCCACCTTATCTTGTCCACCGCTTCCTCAATATTGGCGGGCCTTATATTGGATGCATAGCTGCCCACCTCTTTATCAGCAGCACCCTGGCACAGGCTCATGACTGCCTGCTGATACATATGGTCTTCTGGAAGGTTGCGGAAGGCTTTGGTGGCCAGGGACAGCACACGGTCAGCCCAGTCTTCCAAGGATTACTTGTGTGTTTGTTTGGCATTCTGGAACTGGACCTGTGCGGTCTTGGGAAGTTCTTTAAACCCGAACCTCTTCTTGAGCTTGCGCACAAGTCCTCATATGCCAGGTGTTGGTTTCCCTCCACAAGGAGTGCATAGAATTCACTTGCCTTGCCATTTAGGCACCAGCACAGCTGATCCTTGCACTCCATAGGGGTCCATTCACTAACTTTGGCATACCGGGAAAACTTGGCATAAAAGGCTTGCCAATTGCTCTTTCCATCATACTTTAGTGTTTTGGGCAGGGCATAATTCTTCCCACCCTTATCCCCTCTCTCCCTGTTTTGTGGGCTGCACTCCCAATATGGTATCCTCTCCAAGAAGTCATAATTAGGGCTATAATCTCTAGCAGGTCCCCTGGGAGGGCGTCGTGCCTCAGCTCTCGGCCTCTCCTCTGGGGTCCTATATCTCCACCCACTATATCGGCCATAGTCTGTAGCCCTAGCGTGCTGGGGGTCCCTATAAAGTCTGGGTGTGTCAAATTGGAAAGCTCCCATTCTGTCATCTCCCCTTTCCCGGGCACCCCTGTCACTCTTATAGTCATGTCTACTACTGGGGCCCCTATCTGACCGGGCCTCATACAGGTCACGACGGGCCCTCACATCACGGGCCCCTGTATCCCTGTATTTAGGTGTCCAGTCTTTCCTGTGGGATGGGGACTGGTTTTCCCTAAAGCCTGAATTTAATTCCCCACACTCTACTTCCTCACTGTATTCATCTGTAGAAGTGGGGGAGGGGGACCTTGAAAATCTTTCTGATTTAAATGTTTGGTAGAGCCCCATTGTGGATGGGGTCTTTGGGGGTCCATCTCCGGACGGACCACTAGGTCCACTGGCGACCCCGTCAGCCCCATCTGGGGGACAACTGGCTCTTCTCCCATTAATCAATTCGTCACCCCTAGATAATCTCTCTCCCTGTCTCTCCCCTCAATCATATCCCTATTGATGGCCAGCTTTTTATCAGCAGCAATGTTAGCTGGCCTAAAATCAATCATATCTAGTAATATGGGGGTCAAGCGCAGGTGGGGGATTTCTATTAAGTCTTCAAGCAGGATCCCCCCTTTATCCTGCCTCATGTGCAACAACTGGCATGCAATTTTCTGCCCCACACCTGGCAGCAACAACAATTCATCAAAATGACAAGTATTAATATGTATTTTGGACATGGTTATACAATATATAATCAATAATAATAATGTACAAGTCACATGGAAAATGCAGCAACACAATAATAAAAATACAAGGCAAATATAATTTTATTTAATTAAAACATTCACAGGAGATAAATAAATATAAAGCACAAAGGGGCACTAGCTTGCCGCACCGCCACGGGAGGGGCAGTCAGCAAGCAAGTGTTCTCAGTATAAGGGGAGGGCTATACAGGAATTGGGTAATTAGGTTGGGAAAGAATAAGGTAAATTAATTAATAAATGTATGGGGTTGGTGTTCCTATGACCAGGTGATAGCCACCAGACCCTCCGATGGCCATTACATGGTCCTTAAAATTGGGGGTCCACCCTTTGTCCCACAAGGGGTCTCGCCTTAACTCAAGTCAGAAGCACCGATCAAACTCCTAAATCTGAGGCAAAGCTCCCAGCTTTTGCCCAAGATTACTCCTTTCCTTCCTTATTTAGTTGCAACTGGTCCCACCAAGTGACAACTAAATGACTCCCTCGGTTCCCACCCGAATCCTTTTTTCCAAGATGGCCGGCCAGAAATCCAACTCCCAGCTGGATTCCTGACAATAATTTTGCGAGCAGTTGCTAAATTCCCTAAAAGTCCCGCGTGATTCGGACGCAAGGGGCTTTAGTTTCATAGTTTTCTAAACTGCATTTAGTTTCATTTTTGGTCACCAAAATTGATTGAAAGTGACAAATATCTGTCTTAAATATTTATAGATTCAAACTATTACAAACAAAGATTGTCTTATGAACTTCTCATACCATTTATGTAGGAATTGTCACATACAGTTGAACTTTGATGGCTAGAACTGCAATATCTTGAACATCATGGATGTCACAACCCTTTTTCTTGACCCTTTGTTTGAATTTAAACACAGTTTGACCTCAGAAGCTTGAAAACCCCCTAGATTGTTTCAAACTGTTTTCATCAGTCCCTTGTATGCTCGAGCCATCAAAGGTTACTGTAAACTTTTAAGCCTATCTTTCAGGAACCATTACATGTGGAACCATCAAAATGAAAGAATATGTAAATGTATAAGATGCAAAATCATAATGAAAACATAAAGAATAACTTTGGAAGTTAGATTAGGGTGGTTCAAAAATATTTCGATACTGGAGGTAGTAAAATTTTGATTTTCAACATACGAGAATTAAAAAATTGTGTTCACATCTAAATTTTACTATCAAGAACATGCATTACTTGTCATGTGGAAAACTTTTATCCAGAAATAAGGGTCATCTAGAACAAAGCTAGACAGCGTAAGCATCTCCTGATATAAATGGATCATCTGTCATATAGAAAAAATATGTCCAAAAACATAGGTACTGATCAGGAATAAATCAAATTCAATAATTCTGAGGAAACGAGATAAAACACTAGATCTAGTAAGATGTAAACAACTACAGTATAAGTGGTTACTTTTGCGAGTCACATATTTTGTGAATACTTTTATTGTTTTATATTTTTTGAGGACTGAAATATTTACGATTTCTTTTCACATGCTGTGTAAAGTCTCATATAAGTTATATTTAATGGTGTGCAATCTTTGCAACATCAGGACAATAGTAAATAAAGCGAAAATTAAGTACCCATGCAATAACCAATAGACCATATCTGACCTATTGTATTAGGACTTACCAGACTACGTTTCAATACGTCACAGTATAGAAAACGTCACGTCATAGAGCCTAAAACGTCATGATGTTGGTCACATGGGGCGGACACGTTTGTGACGTAGGGCGGACAAACAACAGCTGGTGAATCTGAATACCAGAACTCGGATATGGTCTATTGTAGGGTATTTTATCACAAAATTCTTGTATGTTATTTTTCAGGTTCTGTGGATGTATTTTCTGAAATTATGGGAGTGTTAGATAAAGAAGTTTTATACATTGGTGACCATATATTTGGTGATATATTAAAGTCTAAGAAGATGAGAGGTTGGAGAACCTTCCTTGTTGTCCCAGAACTGGCGCATGAACTGAGGGTCTGGACAGAAAAGCAGGATCTTTTTACAGACCTAGAACATTTAGATGGACTTATTGGAGAGATATATAGGTATAGAGTAATAGATTCAAATACTCGTGACCATGCAGATTGAGATCTCAGACACCCAGGAGTAAGATTTTGATATTTCTCTTTTTAGGCTTGCCTTATCAGAGAACCATTCAAATCTTATCTGACTGTGTCTGAAATTATATGAATCAAACACCAGTGAAAGTGCAAGATTGAGAAATCTCTGACACCCAAGAGTAAAATTTCAGTATTTCTCTGAGAAATCTCTGACGCCCAAGAGTAAAATTTCAATATTTCTCTTAAGAGACTTGCGGAGTCTGAGATAGGTTGTCCTGTCACAGTTTATACCCCTGCTTGAAAAGTGAGGGTATTTAGTTATGGAGTTGTCCATCCGTCTGTCCGTCCATCCATTCGTACTTGCATCCTTCCGTCTTTCTGTCTGTCCGTTACACCTGAAGGTACTCATCTCTTAATCACTACTCCTCCTGAACTTTTGAATAGAATTTCATGAAACTTTATTACAGTCTTTTTGACATATTTTGGATGTGCACCTCTTATTTCAAAATTTGATTTGATTGATTTTTTGGGTGTCTCATAGCAAAACATGGACTTAGCCATTACATTTCAAGTTGGTAGCCATCTTTTATCTGCTACTCCTCCTGAACCACTGTAGATTTCATAAAATTTTAACACAGTCTTTGTGACATAATGTAGATGTGCCCTTTTTATTTCAGAATTTGATTTAATATATGGGTGAGCAGGGGGTATATATCAGTGAGCTTTGATCACAGTTTTTAGTTCGCCTCAACGAAGTTGAGGGGGACTATTGGAGTACCCCCGGCGTCCTCGTCCGCGTCCGTGTCCGCGTCTGCATTTGGGTATATAACTTAGTAACTATGCAGGGTAGAGTCATCAAACTTTGCATGCAGGTGCATCTTGGGTTAACTGACAGCCTCCAAGAAAATTGGGTCTCTGACCTATATTTTCCGCTTGAGTGGCTTGCATTCAAATTTACATTTTAGTTCTTATCTCAGTTACTATACATAGTGCAATAATCTAACTGTGCATGTGCATGCATCTCTGGTGGTAGGTCAGCATCCAGGCAAAATAAGGTCACTTTGACCTATATTTTCCACTTGAGTGACTTACATTCAAGTTTACGTCCGAGTTCAGATCTCAGTCACATTCAAGTTTATGTCCGAGTTCATATCTCAGTCACTGTACATGGTAAGATCATCTAACCTTGCATATGCATGCATCTCTGATGGTAGGTCAGCATCCAGGCAAAATTAGGTCACTTTGACCTATATTTTTGGCTTGAGTGACTTACATTCAAGTTTATGTCCGAGTTCAGATCTCAGTCACTGTACATGGTAGGATCATCTAACGATGCATGTGCATGCATCTCTGCTGGTAGGTCAGCATCCAGGCAAAATTAGGTCACTTTGACCTATATTTTCCACTTGAGTGACTTACATTCAAGTTTATGTCTTGAGTTGATATCTCAGTCACTGTACATGGTAGGATCATCTAACCTTGCATGTGCAGGCATCTCTGATGGTAGGTCAGCATCCAGACAAAATTAGGTCAGTTTGACCTATATTTTCCACTTGAGTGACTTACATTCAAGTTTACATAAGATATGATATCTCGGTCACTGTACATGGTATGATCATCTAACCTTGGACGTGCATGTATCTCTGATGGTAGGTCAGCATCCAGGCAAAATTGGGTCACTTTGACCTCCATTTTCCGCAAGAGTGACTTACATTCAAGTTCATGTCAGGGATCAGATCTCATGTACTGTACATGGTAGGATCATCTTGCAAGTGCATGTGCATGCATCTGTGATGGTAGCTCAGCATCTAGACAAAATTAGGTCACTTAAACCTACATTTTACTCATGAATGACTTACATTAATGTATACATCCAAGTTCATGGCTCAGTAACTGTACACTGTTGGTTCAGGTAACCTTGCTAATGCATGCAATTTTGATAGTATGTCGGCATCCAGGCAAAATTTGGTTGCTGCGACAAAGTTCAACAACGAGGCGAACTTTGTAATTGTTGATTACCTATGTTTCTAGTTCATATTTCCATCCTTGTATACCATCTGTCCATCCATCAATCTCTTAACATTTTAATTTTAATCCATTGTTATTTATATTGATTTAATTTTTATGCTAATTTATATAGCAGTCCTCAGTTAATTTTGTAAAAAAAAAATCATTTTCTTTATTTTGTCTTTATGACACCTCAGATGGTATCTTTGTAAGTTACAGATCAAGTTTGAATATGATTAATTCAGACAGACATATGTCTTTCAGATAATAGTCATGTGTCTCTCAGATAATATGTGCAACAATATTTGATCTTGGACTTGGCTAATTCAAACGCAAGTATTTGTTTTGGGGCGTTTTTAAAGCCCTTGTTGTAATACCTTCAAACAGTGATTAAATATTTAGTTTATGGTTGTTTCTAGGTGAGTTACTGGTCATGTCAGAATTGATTCCAATACTAGTCATGGTCCTTGAACTTGGTTTATTTTTCACTACACTTGTTAGCTCACCTGCCCCAAAGGGTCAGTATGAGCTATTGCTATCACTTGGCGTCTGTTGTCCGGCATTAACTTTTCACACTTTCGTCTTTTCCTCTGAAACCACTTTAGCAAATTCAACCAAACTTTACAGGAATGATGTATAGAAGGCCCTTCACAAAGATTGCACATTTCGTTCTGATTCAATAGAAAATAAGGTTGCCAGCACAGATCTTATTTTTATTAACATTGGCCCCTATGGAAAAACATAATTTTCAACATCTGCTCTGAAACTATGTTCTTCGTAATGTATTGATTTCATATTTGGTAAATATAGATTATTGCATCCTGTTGAATTAAAGGTCATGTTTAAATTTATTCACATATCATACAACCTTACCACTGGGTCTGACTTTCAATCATTGACCTTGACATTGATAACATCATCTTCTTAAACTTGATTGCTTAGAAACATTACATTCCCAGAGGATCATACTTGCCAACTTTTCAAAATGCTCATGGGGGTTTTGACGCGTGAAACAACTCCAGGCATGCCATAAAAACCTATAAAGAGGTCTTCAAATCCTTTTTCCTGTTGGTTTTTAGCATCTTTCTAACATAACAATCCATGTGCAATACCGAAATAAATGTTTTGTTAAGAAAGGCAGAAGAAAATGCTCTGAAAATTCTCTCATGGGGGAAACCCCCACCAGTAGGGACAGTTGGCAGCTTTGGAGGATTTTTAGCTAAAGACATGCAGTTCAATCTGAAAAATAAGTACAAAACTTTTTTTTTTCAGAAATTTAGATAGCAGTTCAAGCACCAAACCAGATGTCAGTAAGCTTCAAAAATCTGTCAGGGTAAGATTAATTAGTTACTGAAACATAAGGCTTTGATACTTCTAATTTATATGGGCAAGTTGTGATTTTTTGGCACCTTCATAATCCATACATAGGGATCACTATCTGTTGCCTTGGATTAGGGCTTTTCCATTAAAATGTATGTACCAGGGTCGGAAAGCAATTTTCTACTACCCCCACAACCATAGCTGTCAACCTCCTATGACAAAAAATCTGGTCATCACCTGCAGTGGATGGTATTTAATCAGGTCATAACATGTGACGAACTTTTTGCATCCCAACTATTGTATAATAAGCACGCAACGGACTTTTTCACCCCAAATTATTCATTTACCAATCAATTATTTACACATTTTAATATACTTTAGTAAACTTACTTACTAACTACTTAAAACAGACATCATAATTGAATTTCATGTACATTGAATACCTTTGTTTCACATTTGCTGATTATGATTTTTACTTGGACCCCCTCAAAACATAAACAAATATTTGCATGCCAAAACTGGGAATAATGGATCAAAGTTTAATTCTGACCTAAAATCGGTGTTCATCCTTTTTACTGCTGACAAAACTTTTAACTATCTACACTATTATTTTGTAAATATGCATCGCCAGATTGCATGATTTAACCAACAGCCCAATCAAATTTTCTTTCCACGAACACTTGTTGTAAAGCGTTTCGGTTTTGACCTCGTTGCTGGTCCGGAAATCGATCTTCTCCATTGATTACAGGACGTTTTCAGTACACTCAATGGGTATAGTAGTCTTTAAACGGCTCAATAAACTCCCTTAGGGCTTCATTATAACCCGAGGAGATGATATTCCAAGCCGATGAGTAAATAAAAAACACAACCGGAAATAAAAATACACGTGGGGGGAGGGTTTCGATCCAGGAGGACGAGTTTGGCCTCACCGCAATTTTTGCGCCTGTTCCAGGTCTGGAGTGTGTTGGTAATAGGCTTGTCCGTGTCTTCTTGTGAAATTTTGGTTTCTTGATATTTGGGTTGTTTGATGTAGTTGTTTTACGTTGGTTTGTCCACTTTTTGCCTTTTTGGGGCCATTTGGGGCTTGCAGTGTGGTGTGAGGTTCCTCACTGTGAGGGCCATGCGGTGACCCCTAGATGCTTTGTATTGGGTCGTTTTAACCTGGATATGGGATCTTGTCTCCTTGACATTTACCTCATTTCCTTTCTTTTTCAAAGTTAATATACAAAACGTTACTGGAAATCAAATCCGGGTGAATACGGGTGATGACTTCGATTCTCGGGTTATTTGACAACCCGATCGGGTTACTGCATCTCATCGGGTGACAAGCGAAAATATCGGGTTACACCCGGCGAAATCGGGTGACTTGACAGGTATGCCACAACCAAGGGTAATGGACAAATATGAGTATAGTAATAAGATAAAAAATTGACAAGAACCCACAAGATTTTCATTTTCTGCCTTCAGACCCTGGTACATCCTTTTTAATGGAATAGCCTTTAGTCCGTCTATCCATCTGTATGACATCAAATTTTATCAATATCTGCTTTTGTTCCTTATCAGCTTGATACTTTGCTACCAAATAAGGAGAAAAGCATTCTTATTTATTATTGATCTGGAACATGAATTTTGTTTTCTTTACTTTTCATTTTTTTTCCAAATTTCCATTCTATCATTGGACTTTGTAATTTAAGATTGTTGGAGTCTCGTGGGTTTGCCTCATTTATTAAACAACATACATAGTAAGACACCAAAAAATTGTAAAGCCAGACATAATCAACCTCTCCATGAGATGTTTTCCTTCAGCAGAGGGAAATAATTACATGTATTTTATTTTATCGGTAATTTGTATGAGTTTCCTTTGATATCACGAAGCAAATATTTTTCAGTATTTGCTTCTGCCAGAAAACGAAAAAATATTGGCAAAAAGTATCTTAGGCCACGCCTACTTTGTCAATCAGAATCAATGAAACAAAGAAATATACATCTTACAGAGACTCTTAGCAGAAATATTGACTCCAATAATGGACTCACCCACAAATATTTCTAGTATCAAAAACAAAACTTCCATTATTCTATATATATTTAACCAGTTTGCCTAATTTGACACCTAAAAATTGTAAAAATTGGTTGGATCTTGTCAATGAAACTGCTAGATTTTTTGCTACACCATTTATGACATTTAGGGGTTTTACTTATTCCACTATTTTATTAACAAAAAAGTTTATACCATCAGCATGATCAGCTAAATATTCTTGGTGTACTAGATTTGTCAGTTCTTAATTATGCTTGACCTAAACATGTAATCTGTGATATTTGTTTTGATCAGACAATTGATATAGGTTATCTCCCTTTGCTTCAGGATTTTTCCATGGCGACAGAAGATTGTCTGCTGGATAAGATAAAAAAAAATGTTAAATCCATAGTGCTTTGCAGGTGTGTGCAGATGAGATATATTTAAAGAACAACTTATATGTACAATTCTAATGTAGTTTGTCATTAATCCTGTTATTTGATTGGCTAATCATATAATTTTCAAGGTATAGATTTCATGGTTGACATTCCTGAAATTGACACTATTCCTACGCGTTTGGAGGCAATACACATCAACTTCTGTGTCTGATTATAATGTTCAGCCTGTGATGACACATGTTAAAAGAGATCAACAAAATCGTGACGAGGAGTTGTAACAAGTGTCTTATTACATAAACGAGACAGAGAAACTCCACAAGCAAATATCGATGAGCACCATGCAGACATGCAGACCCCAGCACCCATGAAACAAACAATCTCCTTTATCTCCAATACCAAAAACATTGCCACCAAAAAGCTGAACAAAAAGTTTCGTTAACATTCACAAACGTAGACTGACATTCAACCAAAGCAGACCTACCTGCACAAGCAGTCCATTCCCCCAACACACTCATTTTCTCTGTGACTGTTTTACGAAATCCATTGCTTTTTTCTTCAACTCCAGCAGATATTTATTTAGCCATTAAAAGTAAGCTAAAACAGCATTTCATTCCATATCCATCATTCATAATTAATTTATGTAGTTTCAGAGTTGTATATCGGCTGTATGGCATCCGACAAATGTCCCTAGTTAAACATATTAAATTCGAAATTAACCCATGAACATTTCCCAAAATATGTTGACATCACAAGTGATAGACTATCACGCTTTAGACAAGTAACTAACCAACTAACCATCTGTTCAGCTGTTCCTAGATACATTCAGCAGAAAACAACTCGCATGTCAATGTGATGCTACCATATTTCCAAATCTAGTAATCCTTAATAAATTACAAAAATAAATAAATCATTGTTTATCATATATTGGGACTTATTTCCCGTGGAGTAATATTACAATTCCCCCATAGTTTGTTGATTTCAATAATAATTAATGTAATAAACATAATTAAAGTGTGAAACTACATTAGAATGGAGATAACTGTATTGTATTTGAAGATGTTGCCAGTAAACTCAATTTGTGACCATCAAATCCCAAATTGATGCCTCCAAATCTTCAAATACAATACAGTTATCTCGTAAGTGTAAAAATATTTAACCCGTCTTGAATGGATAAAATCCACAAATATCACATATATTGAACGCACATGCTCCCTTAGCAATTTTCAAATCGAACATTATATGATGCATGTAGTTTCTGTATCAGTATAAAATTTGTATTATAGGAAGTAACACACAAAATGGACATGGCATATGGACTACTTGGTAGTATGTTTAGAAGTGGTGAGTATATTTCTTTTTGTACATGAGTTGAGATTAATTAGTTGGGATGACATCACAAAGCACTGGTCTCTACAACAACCAGAACAATTGTAACCTTGATGAAACATTTCAAATGGTCTTGTGTTTCAAAGGAATGTTAACTCAAAAAGTACACAATCAAGATTTCCAGGAAAGGAAATTTGTAATTGTACCCCCGCTCCCCATTGGGGATAGTTTATGAATCAATATGTTCTCCCCATGGGGGATAGTTTATGAATCAATATGTTCTTATATCCAATCAAAATGATGCATTAATTCTTCGTTTGTTTCCCAGTGCTTTGCTCAAGAAAAGATGCAACATATTATTATGTTGCCTGTGTTCACTTAGTGGCAATGTATTGGGATCATTATCCATCATCTTGTGTCTGTTGTTTGCATTACAAAAGTTTTCTGTCACATTTTTCTCAGGAACCACATATCCCAGCCCTCTGCAATTTGGCATGGAGTATTAGCATGGGACCTATACAGTGTAACAGAGTTTTGGATCTCTCACATACCCACTTTTCTGTTTGACAGAACTTAGAATATTTTTTGTCTTTTGAAAATTTCTGTCACATTTTTCTCAGGAACCACTTATCCAAGCCTTCTGAAATTTGACATGAAATATCAGTATCAGGAACTCGACAGTGTTAGAGAGTTTAGGATCTCTCACCTGCCCACTTCCTGTTTGACTGCATTTCAAATTTTTTTTTGTGGCTTCTTTTAATTTCTGTCACATTTTTCTTTTGAACCACATATTCCAGCCTTCTGCAATTTGGCATTGAGTATCAATATGGGGGCCTACACCAGGTGAGAGAGTCTGGGATCTGTAGTATGTCTACTTGCTGTTTGACAGAACTCGGAATATTACGCAGGTGACACATGTCTTCCTTGGAAAAAATAAAAGTGACAACAAAAGTCCGAATTGATCAAAGGAAGAGACCAGTAAGGAAAATCTGTATAACATTCGACTGAATCAGGGAAACACAATAAATAAAATGGTTGGTTAAACCAGGTTTAATTATATGACGACTAACTATAGCTTCTGTGTGCCCAGATTCTGTTAAATGTCAAAGCCATGATATTGTCAGGGGGCACTACACTATTTCAATACGCCAATGTTTGACAGACCTCGAAAATAGTACTATAAAAAATAGTACCTTTTAATTTGTAGTGACTCCAGCCAAATTATACATATACATTGGAAGCATTACTAGTAAGTTTTTAGCTCGCCTCACAAAGTGAAGGGGTTTATGTGATATTTCTTGCACCTACTTTTGCGTCAATGTCGGCAATGGTTAAGAAGGATGCTGAAAGTCCATTTCCGCTTACTGACATTTTCCACATCAACCATGTTGGTGTGCAAGATGCATTTTGAGATTACAATTGCAATTCAAGCTTCGGCTGCTGTCTGTAACCTACATTTTACAAATGGTAGGTAGAATGGTTAAAGTCCATCCTGCTTTCTGACATGTCCAACATCAACCATATTGGTATGCATGATGCGTTTTGGGATCACAACTGTAATGCATTGGTTTGATGCTGTCTGCAACCTTCCTTTAAACATGAATGACTCTGTTTAGGAAGACGGTTAAAGTCCATTCCTGTTTACTGACATGCTCAAAATGTGACAAAAATTAATAAAAACAAGGAATGTTTTAGTTCCAATCAACTGGCAAACTTATGCTATGTAAATATTTATGGATTAATACAAACAATGCTTCTCAACATGATGATATTAGCAGACAGTGGCTGCTTTCTATGTTTTATTAAATTATCTTGCCTAAAAGGCCAAGGGAGCCTTTGCTATCACTTTGCATCTGTCGTCCGTCCGTCATTCATCGTACGTAAACAATTTCAAAAATTTTCTACTCTGAAAGTGCTGGGCCAATTTTTAACCAAACATTGCCTGAATCATCACCAGAGATGCAGTTTCAAAACTATGTTCGCTTAGTCCAAAGATAAAAAAACATGGCCTCTGTTGCTAAAAATAGAACATAGGAATGAATTGCTGTTTTTAACTGATACAGACATCAAAAATCTGACATGGAGTAAAAATGATCAGCATGGCAAGATCAACCCACCCTGAAATTTTGAAGAAAATCTAAAACATGTCTTGAAGTCATTGCCCTTTTTCTGTAAAATTTTCAAAATTTTTTATTTGAAAAACTATAACAGGTAGAGGTCAAGATCTACTCACATGGTAATTTTATACTTTTTGTCATCAATTTTAAAAATATTTACCTCTTAAACCACTGGACCAGTTGTAACTAATTGTAAAAAAACTTTCTGTTATTTTTTCCTAAAAAAAATGATTGTCTTCAAACTACGGTACATGTATTTATGAAAAATTCACATCCTCATTCCTTCCACAAGCCACATAACCCCCAATAAAAATCAGTTGGTTTCTGCCACACAGACAGTCAGATCTTTGCAATTGTAAACTTTGGCTTTTATAGAAATAGTTGATGATAAACAATGAAAAGATATGGAGTAAATGCACATAAGACAAAGTCTCTACAAATACATGGTTAACAAGCAATGGAACAACGCTTTTATTGTTGTTCTTCATCTTCAATGATAAATATGGTGGCATATTTCTGCCCCCTACTTGTCAGATAATTAAGTAGACTTGTCAGGTATTAATGTCAACATGTCAGATAATTATGTTGACTTGTCAGATAGTTATGTTCACTTGTCAGATAAAAAATTATTTCATTATGTGGCCAACAGACCAGCTTACGCCAATGTGTGTCATAAATATCTGACATAATTATCTAGCAAGTCGACTTATTTATCTGACAAGTCGACATAATTATCTGACAAGTCGACATAATTATCTAGCAATTCGACATAAACATCTTGCAAGTTGACATTTTTATTTAGTAAGTCGACATTACTATCTGGCAAGTCGATATGTCGACTTGTCAGATATTTATGTCGACTTGTCAGATAATTAAGTCGACTTGTCAGATATTTATGTCGACATTTGAATGACAAAAATTGGCATAAGCTGGTCTATTGGCTACATAATAAAATATTTTTTTATCTGACAAGTGAACATAACTATCTGACAAGTCAGCATAATTATCTGACATGTTGACATAAATATCTGACAAGTCTACTTAATTATCTGACAAGTAGGGGGCAGAAATATGCCACCATAGATAAACATTGTAATTATTGCAATCTTTTGTGCCTAAATGACCTTTGTTGCATTATTAAATAGCATTGTTTATTTCAGTATGCAGATTTATACTCCATTTATATTTAGATTATCATGTTAATTTCCATGTACAAGTCATGATGCTATTTTTATCCCCAGATGACCTCTGATGTACTTTTAAAGGAAGCTAATCATGTACATTTCAGCATGCAGTTTGACAAAACATCTGTTCTTAATTATATGACCTTTTATGTACTTTTAATCTTTCTGTTCAAATTGATTTTTTTTTTCAAATCTTGTTAAAGTAAGTAAGTAATTGATGAAGTGCTTGATTAATTAAAAGTTTTTCATCCAGTGAGCAATATTTTGCAACACTAGAAATTACCATCATTTTTAGCTCACCTGGCTAAAGCCAGGGTGAGCTTTTGCTATCACTTGGCGTCCGTCGTCCGTCCGTCGTCCGT
This sequence comes from Modiolus philippinarum, assembly GCA_002080025.1. Taxonomy (NCBI): domain Eukaryota; kingdom Metazoa; phylum Mollusca; class Bivalvia; order Mytilida; family Modiolidae; genus Modiolus; species Modiolus philippinarum. The sequence goes on along the minus strand of MJUU01050659.1, from coordinate 531 downwards.
CCGTCCGTCCGTCCGTCCGTCCGTCGTAAACTTTTCTTCAAAAATCTTCTCCTCTGAAACTACTGGGCCAAATGAAACCAAACTTGGCCTGGATCATCACCAGGGTATGTAGTTTAAAAAATATGTTCGGTTAGTCTGAGGACCAAACAACATGGCCGCTGTTACTAAAAATAGAACGTAGGGGTAGATTGCTGTTTTTGGCAAATAACTCAAAAACCGTAGCAGATATCAAAAATCTGACAAAGGGTAAAAATGATCAGAATGACAAGATCTACCCGCCGTGCAATTTTGAAGAAAATCCGATGACCCATGTTGGAGTTATTGCCCCTTTTCCGTAAAATTTTTCAACTAGATCTTGATGTTGCGAGTTCAAAACCAATGTTTAAAATTGTTTGTTCACCGCCATTTTCAAAATGGCTGCCAAAAAAGGCGGGAAAATTCAACATTGTCCGATTTCAATGAAATTTGGTTTCCGAATAGATTTTGATCTTGCGACTTCACAACCGAAGTTGAAAATTGTTCGGTGAGTGC
>MJUU01050658.1:7439-27164 GCA_002080025.1 Modiolus philippinarum | reverse complement strand
ATACCCTATGTCGTCAATAAGTTAAAATGACAAAGTCCAAAGATAGCTAATTATCGGAAAAATAAAAAATAAATGAAAAACAAAACGCGTGGTTCACATCTGCAATATATATTGAAGCATTCTTGCAAGTTTGGTGGGAAAGTACTAAGGGGTCTAGGAGGAGTTGTGGGTAATGGTGGTATACCCTATCACGCAAACAAGCTAAAATGACAAAGTCCAAAGATAGCTAAAAAATCTTTAAAAAATAACAATAAATGAAAACAAATGTATGGTGCACATCTGCAATATATATTGAAGCATTCTTGCAAGTTTGGTTGGAAAGTACCAAGCGGTCTAGGAGGAGTTGTGGATAATGGAGGTATACCCTATGTCGTCAATAAGTTAAAATGACAAAGTCCAAAGATAGCTCAAAAATTGGAAAAAATAAAAAATAAATGAAAAACAAAACGCATGGTGCACATCAGCAATATATATTGAAGCATTCTTGCAAGTTTGTTGGGAAAGTACTAAGAGGTCTAGGAGGAGTTGTGGGTAATGGAGGTATACCCTATCACGCCAACAAGCTAAAATAACAAAGTACAAAGATAGCTAAAAAATCTTAAAAAAAATAATAATAAATGAAAACAAAATGTATGGTGCACATCTGCAATATATATTGAAGCATTCTTGCAAGTTTGGTTGGAAAGTACCAAGCGGTCTAGGAGGAGTGGCGGATAATGACAAAGTCCAAAAATTACTTTAAAATACAAGAATACCAACGTTGCATAAAAAACAGTAAATTTTTTTATGCTGTACACGTATTTCAAGAAGTAACCTCTCATCAGCAGCATTAGAATCAAATAATATGGAAAGCCATAATACCCAAAAATAGTCAGCAAAGAAGTACTCATTACCCAAATACCGAATAATTCGTAAAGGTTCCGCGGAACCTAGTGTCTCGCCTGCTCACTACACTGTCATTCTAATTTGATGTGGTTGCTAAGAAAAAACCCAAGAAACAACAGGTCTTTGACAGTTTCAGGAAATTTACAAAATTGGAATACAAAATGTATGAAATCTAACCATTGAAAATAATGCTTTTTTTTTTACTAAAATTCATCAAAACACATGGTTGCCAACAAGAATTCCCAAAAATTGCTGTTCTTTGAGAGTTTCAGGAAATTTACCAAAATTGGAACCATATTTTTTAATTCTTAGTTTTCAGAATTATGTCTTGTATGAAGAAATGGCTAAAATATTTGATTGTATGCAAAATTTTCAAAAATTGTTTGTCTCGGACATTTTCAGAAAATTTACCAAAGTTGGAACCGGAATGAAATTCCGAAAGCTTATTGTGTATCTATGGACTATATGCAATAATTCTACATCAAAAATTAAAGTCCTTATTCTCAATTTAGTATAAACATTGTTGATATATGGACCTAAATAGAAAATTTAGCCAAATTCATTGAAGCGGAAAATATAGGTCAAGGTGACATAATTCTGGTATGGATGTTGGTTACTACTAAAGATGTAACCACTTACCAATAATCATCAGTCTATGGCATGTATGTGCTGAGATATAGTGCAAACAAAAAAAATTCATACAAAAAAACTAAGTCCAACTAATGGAAAAATACGGAAAAAATTGGAATTATTTTTGTCAAAAAATTGACTTGGGATACAATAAGGAAGTTGTACTGAATATTGTGTCAAAATTTTATTGCTATTGAATATGATTTGAGAAAGTTATTGAAGTTCAAAAAAAGTTTAACATTTGGGTTAACCAAATGTTAAAGACGCCGACGCCGACACAGACGCCGACACCGACGGAATCTATGGTCGCTATGTCCCGCCTTCGCGACATTCGTCGCAGGCGAGACAAAAAGGAAGCCAAATCCAGTACTAAGGACATCTACCGAGTGCCATACACGGAATGAAGCCATAGTATTTTTAAGGGGTTAGAATTTTGATAAAAACAGTAAATTTCTATAAAACGCAAGGTAAATTTTCATGTCAGACAAGTCTGACTAAGGGACTGGTGAATACCCTCGGGGACCTCTGGTCCACCAGCAGTGGCATCGGTCCAATGGTTTAAAAATGCAAAAATACCAATCTGGAAAAACATAAATAAGGAAAAACTAAATGCATGGTGCACATCTACAATATAAACTGAAGCATTCCTGCAAGTTTCGTTGCAAAGTGCTCAGCGGTTTAGGAAGAGATGCGGATAATGTTTTGGAGCCATACAGACAGACAGACAGACGGACGGACGCAATACGACGGATAGTGATCCCTATGTGTCGATCCTGCACTAGGTGCAGGCGACACAAAAATGGAAAGTCAGGAGGAATTGATGGTATCACAATTGAAATTCTGAAGGCAGACAAGACAACAACAGTGAAGTATCTTGAAAAACTGTTTACAGCTATTTGGAATGAAGAGAAAATACCAGACGACTGGAGCAAAGGATTGATAGTCAAAATCCCGAAAAATGGCGACAAGTCAGTATGCGACAATTACCGAGGCATCACCCTACTATAAGTGCCAAGTAAGATCTTCTCCAGAATAATCATTCAGAGAATACAAAATGGCATAGATGACAAATTGCGAGAAGAACAAGCTGGATTTAGAAGGGGAAGAAGTACCACTGAACAACTTTTAACACCGTCACCGGAACATACTAAAACAGTGTAATGAATGGAATGCACCCCTTTTTATCAACTATGTCGATTTTGAAAAAGCATTCGACTTATAATTCACAGAGAAAGTCTATGGTCCATCATGAAACACTATGGCATACCGAAAAAATTAATCAAAAAGATAAAACTACTGTATGACACTTTCCAGTTTTCGGTACTGGTTGATGGTGAAGAATCGTGGTGGTTTAGAGTTACAACTGGTGTAAAATAGGGCTCCGCTATGTCTGGATTCCTATTCCTCCAAGTCATCGACTACATCATGAAGAAGACAACAGAATAAGGTGGAAGTTTACAACTAAACTTGAAGACTTAGATTTCGCAGACGATCTAGCACTTCTGTCTTCAAAGTACCAAGACATTCAAAGGAAAACTCAGAAACTATATGAACATGCAAAACAGGTTGGCCTCAAAATAAACACCAGAAAGACTAATGTAATGACACTGAACACTACCATACAAGATTAGGTAAAAATAGACGACCAACAATTAGAGGACGTCGGGACTTTCACATACCTAGGGCGCATTGTAACATCAGAAGGAGGTTGTGACCAAGATTTCAAAAGCAAATTAGAAAAGGCTAGACAACAATTCCGACGCTTAAACAAGATTTGGAAAACATCAAAATTTTCTACTCAAAGAAAGATACGCCTGTTTAACAGCTTGGTTATCTCAGTACTTACCTACGGAAGTGAAACCTGGAAAACAACAGAGAGGAACAAGAAAAAGCTTGATACATTTCAAAACAGCTGCCTAAGAAATATACTTAAAGTCAGATGGCCTGAAAAAATAAAAAAGAAGTACATCAAAGAACAAGAACAACAAACATCAGTTCAACAATTATGCCGAGAAAATGGAAATGGATTGGGCATATCCTCCGATTTGACAACAGTAAGATGATATGCACAACAGTCCTAACATGGCATCCAGAGGGAAGAAGGAAAGTCGGACGACCTAAAACTACCGAATTGAATTGAATTAAACATATTTTATTGCAAATAAAGCAAAGGGATCGGGCACAAGTTATAACAACATTATTTAAAGCCCTCTCCCTACAATTTACAACATAACAAATATTATACAATATAGCAGCAATATAGATACAATATACATTAAGAAATGTTGATAGGAATAGAAAAGTAACAAAAGGTAATAGTTAAATATCATGTACACAAAACATAATTCTCACTTAAAATATTTTCACAATGTCAGTACATTATTGATATGATTAATTTAATGATATCAAACGATAACAATAACAATATTGGTTGAATAAAATAGAAAAGAGAAGGAAAAATAGGAAGGAAGGGATAAGAAGAATCTGCAACAATCAACCAAATCTATAACTATTGTAAATATAACATTGGACTGCTCTAAAAATATCAGCATTTTGATCAAAGGTAAGATTTGCATTTCCAAAAAGAATCATATCAAGGTCAATATTTCCTTATGTTCTTATTATTAGAAACAAGTTTTGTCGGATATTGTTATAAAGCGAACATTCTAGAAAGTAGTGATAAGCATTTTCACAATTTGCACCACAAACACAGCTAGGATTATCTTTAATATTGAATCTATATAAATCATAATTTAAACTACTGTAGCTATATCTCAACTTAGTGTGAATAATATTTAATTTTCTTTGGCCGATATTATACCACGGAGGAACTTCTGGTTTAACCATTAAACTACGTTTAAAACTATATTTAGTTGCAACATTTCGCTTTTCAATGTCCAAAGAATTTCATGCTCGAATAGTTGAGGGAAAATAACTTGAATTAGTAATTTGGAATTGTGAAGTCTTCACCATTTCGTAAGGGATAATTTGAGATTTCTCGAACTTTAGGGGGTAAAATATCACTAAGGTAAGCAGGGACAATATTGTTTGATATGTTATACATCAAACATAAACATTTCCTCCGTCTCCTATCAAGTAATGTCTCCCAACCAGTTTCTAAGTAAAGGGAATCCCTACTTGCATAGGATGGTAAGCTAGTTACAATCCTTGCTGCTTCTAATTGTAATTTTTCCAGTTTATCGGACAACTCGACACCACAGCCATTCCACAGTTCACACCCATATTCCATAACTGGTCTAATGAAAACGAGATAAATTTTTTCCAAAGATTGTCTTGAGGGAGTAAATTTGAGTTTTCTCAAAACAGTTAATTTTTTTACTACACTTGAACAAATATTGTTGACATGATCCCCCCATTTACAGTTTTCACTAAAAATTATTCCTAAATGCCTATGGTTTACACAAGCTTCTAGTTGAGAATCTTGGAAAAACAAATCAACATCATTACCAGATAATGTATTCGATGTTAATAAAATCTTGGTTTTATTCGGATTGAATTTTATCAACCATTTATCAGCCCATTCATTAATTCTAGCCAAGTCTCTGAGTTTCAATCATTCGTTGAGATAATGAACTATATGACAGGGATGTATCATCCGCAAAAAGGCGAGTCAGAGACTCAAGATTATCAGCAATGTCATTGATATATATAAGAAATAACAGTGGCCCCAATACAGAGCCTTGAGGAACCCCGGCTTTAAGATACTTTACAGATGGATATGAATTTTTAACTACAACACATTGTTATCTATCTGTTAATTAACTTTCAAGCCATCCTAAAATTTCACAATGCAAACCATACGAGTTAAGTTTCTTTACAAGACCTTTTATCCATACTCGATCGAATGCCTTTGAAATATCACAAAAGACAATACAAGTATGTTTTTTCTCTTCAAGAGCCAAGCAAATATTATGGTAGATTTCTATAAGCTGATGTGTTGTGGAATGACCGGGTGTGAAACCTGATTGAAATTTATACAGAAGATTATTTGTCAGTAAGAAATTAAAGATATATTTGAATACAGCTCTTTCAAAAACTTTGCCAACAGTACTTAAAAGTGCTATTGGTCGAAAATTTGAAGGAAATTGTTTTTCCCCCGATTTAAATAGAGGTATAACAACAGCAGTTTTCCAGTTTTCGGGGAAAGTTCCTGATTCAAGAGAAAAATTGAATAAAAGTTGTAGAGGTCTACACACAGCTTGTGCAGTATATTTCAACATATGGTGGCTAACAGAATCTAAACCAGATGCCTTTCCTAATTTCAATATTCTAATTATATCTAATACCCCATAAACATATTTGTCAGTCGTTCGTTTGTCCTTGGTATAAAAACGGGTGGGTTGGTGTTGTCATCATCTAAGTCAGATATTGAACAAAAATAATCGTTTAACAGTTCTGCTTTATCAAGGTCGGTGTAAACAAGAGAATCATTTTCAATATCCATTAAAGGGGGGATTTCTACACATTGATTAGAATTTGTTAATTGTTTAATTAATTTCCAGTATGCTTTTGAATCTGATTTTGAGTACCTGTCAATGAGTCCATTAACGTCTTCAAAAAAGGCGGTTCGAGCATATTTTTTCATGTTATTTACCTTATTTCTTTGTCTTTTAAATTTTACAATGTCCTCATATTTATTCGTTCGTTTCATTATTTTATGTAGTCTGTCACGTCGTCTAATTTCGCGTCGAAGCTCCGAATTAAACCATGGTTTGTCGTTAGGTCGAATTGTTACAGTCTTTAAGGGAATACAAATCTTGGCAAATTCAAGATACTTGGTTGTAAATAACTGACATGCCTCATTTACGTTATTACAATTTTGAAATACAACTTCCCAGTTGTATTCATCTATTAAAAGATTAAATCGTTCAAAATCAGCTTGTTTATAATTCCATACCTCACGGGTATAACAACGTTTAATACTAACGACGGTGCCGTGATGATCACTTACATCGTTTTCAACAAAAACAACCGAAGATTCCGAACAATTACACGAATCAATAGAACCACGTCTAATAAACTTGCTCTTGTAGTACAAACCCGGGTTGGTTCATTTATTACATTATTAAGAGCAAATCTGTTCATTATGTCAATTAATTTAGGATTTCTAACAACTAATAGATCAACATTCAGATCGCCAATGATACATAGATATGGCGAGATATCGATTGCTTTTTTAATTGAATTCTGAAGATCAGACCAATATTGATCAGTACTTGTTGGAGACCTATATGTGGTACATATGTGCAAATTAAAATTAGGAAATGATAATCGCAGCCATATATTTTCACCACTGGCAAATTCAAAGTCCGGAACTCTAGTTGCACTTAAATGATTTGCTAAGTACAATAGTACACCGCCACCTGAGTAATTTCTGTCAACTCGATATGGTTGCGAAAAACCTGGAATACAAATATCGTTCGTTTTACATTTGCATCTAGGTGTGTTTCTGTAACACAAACGACATCATATTCCGAAGCAATGTCTTCTAAGGCGTTTAATTTATTCCTCAAACTTCCAAGTCGGGAATATGACGGCTTGACAAAAATGTTCTGCGTCGGATTGTGTTCCCCTGATTCAGTCGAATGTTATACGGATTTTCCTTACTGGTCTGTTCCTTTGATCGTTTCGGACTTTTGTTGTCACCTTTATTTCGTATATTTATATGAAATACAGTCAAATAATTTTTATGCGTATCAGAGTCAGGCCCCGGATTTAACTCAACATCTCCACACACTATTAACAAAAGAAGAAGCAAAAATGCAATACTTGTTTTCTAGCATAAGCCTGTAAAAAACATAAAGACACAACAGCTGATGTAGATTGTAAAGAAAGTTTAAGGATTGATACTGCATCTAGTATGAACAACAAAAAACTTATATATCTTACCTTTGTCCAATGTTTTGAACAACTACCTGGAAGAGAACAACAGACCAAGAGAGAGACCAACTGGGATGGAACACTTGGGCACAGGCAAGAGTAGCGGCAAGAGACCGGATGAGCTGGAGGCAGTGTATCAGGACCTTATGTGCCAGCGGGCACGAAGAGGATAGGTGAGGTAAGGTAGGGGTCCAGTTTTAAATAGTTTTCCAAACTGGCGGCCACCTTGGGTTGGGTGCTAACATGCCATACAAAATTTCAAAAAGACCATCTAGGCCTTTTATGGCTAGGATTGAGAGAGTATGAATCTGCTGGGCACATTTTTTTTTTACATCAAAAGACCATTGTGATTGATATTAGTTAAAATTGGCCAAGTAATTTTAAAGGAGATTAATTAATGAATTTCCCATCTGGTAAAATATTATACTAGCCAATCTGAATTGGCCACAATTATAAAGGGGACGACCCAAGGACAAGTTTGGTCAGAGCAGATCTTTGAATGAAAAGTTTATGACGGACGAACACCAGACGACAGACGTCAAGTGATGGTAAAAGCTTACAATGTTTCTTACAACTTGTCAGATTAATAAAATATATTAATAACTCGATAACAATGGTCCTAACATGGTGCCTTGAAAAGATATCCGACAGACCAGTGACAGGTCTGTTCTTGTATGTTCTGCTTTGTCTTCTTGCTCTTTGGATTTTGGCTCTTGACAATTCTCTCCGGTAATTTTGTTATTTTTCAAGATGGTCGACAGTTGGGAACATATTTTAACATTGGACTAAAAGTAAAACACATTCAAAGAACTAGTCAAAAGGTCATTAGATGGTATGCGGCAGGTCCGTACTTCATCCAGGGCGGTCTTTTGGTGAACACAGATGACTTGGACCCTTTGGAAGATCTCTATGAAACTAGTCCAGTTAAGGTCAAATTAAGTCATAATGATCCTTAGACTGTCTCCTTTAGGTGGATATCTCACTCATCAAGGGCAGCAGACATTGAGAAAACAGTTTAGCATTGAACCCTATTGAAATAACAATCTAAGATCCTCTTTGAATCTACTAATCAAGTAACAACTAAATTTACACAAAGATTCTTAGATGGTCCCTCTGAAAAAAGATATCCGGTATGTTAGTCAGTCGTGCAAGATGGCTGCCAGCAGGTAACATAATTGATAACACTGGGTCCTATGGAAAACACATTCAAAGATATATTAGTCTCTGAAGCCAGTTGTCCAATTTGAACCAAACTTAGTCACAATAGCCCTTGGATAGTCTGGTAGGTCTTCAGCAAATCCCAAGTTTCAAATTGGACGCTATGTGGAATGCAATACAGGTCTCTGACACTATTGTTAATGACAGTAATAGTGAAAGACAGCAAAACAGGCTTTTGAAAACCCCTTTCTTGTACTTTTGCCTGAATTTGCATTGCTCTGTATTTCCAAGTTTTGTGGTATATTTGATTTTCTCAAAAAAAACCCAAAAAAACAAAAAAACAAAAACAAAAAAAAAAAACATATGTGGCCAAAATGTGCCATTACTGTGCACATAATACCACCAAATTCAAACTGATCTGTAATGGGTATATCAAGTCAATATACAATGTATTGAAGCATTATAAAGAAAAAGTGTGGAAACTGTTATTTTCAAATAATTGTATTTTTTCAAGGACCATAAAATAAAAATAATCAAAATTGAAAGGGATTTTTCATTTATGTTCTGCATCAAGCAACCAAAAATTACTGAAATCGCTTACATGGCTTATTGCATTATTTGCTATTGTGCAAATGTGGTCAGTGTACAGATAGCCAGACAATACCATAATCAATTATTCTTCACGGTCATACTAAAAGCGCCCGAAAGCTGCCAGGTTAATCTGTTAATAGTGGTGTGTTTGATTATAGCTTTCTATCACTATAGAAGTCTCCTGTTATTCTTTCGTTTTAATGATTATTTCTTTTTTCATTTCTCACACAAATTATTAATTGTAATTTTTGAAAGTCACCAGTGTGCAGAGTCTTGCAGACTGGCAAAGTTACTGCAAATCAACTGCCTGGATAATCTGGAGGAGCACAATTAAAGACACCATTCAAAATGTATAATTGCTTTATTGAGGACTTAAAAAATATCATACCATCAATTTGAGCATACCACACACGGAAAAGTTTTTCAATGCCGGGTATTTCCTTATTATTATTTGTTCATTTTTGATGTTGTCTTTGTCGAGGTCCGCTTTCTCCATTCATATGTGTCATAAACACATAAAGAATGGTATAAAAGATTGATTGATTGATTAGAGTTTAACGTCCAATGAGCAATATTTCAGCTATATCAGGACGAGAACAAGTTAATCAATGCAAAAAAATTTAAGTAAAGGAAGAAAGAAATAAAGGTGGAAGGGACAACCGGGGTAACGACTTTTGATTGCCACAGGAAAATGGGAGAAATGGGTAATTTAGCCTTCCATACGACACCCAGTGCGTCTGCTCTCTTTAGAGAAATAAAGAAGGGGTCTTTATACTGCATGGAGCGTGGCGTTTCTCCAAACAGTTTGGCTACAATGGTTCGCGGTCAGGCTTTCCGTATTATGACCTGACTACCCCGCATAGATAGGGCATTCCCCTATCCACCAACTGGGGACGCGCCCGGCAGCTCTGTAGCCGGAGCCCCTGAAAACCGATCCAGGTGCCGGGTGGTATAAAAGAATACTAATGCAAGTTTTGTACTCTTTGTTGATAAACCGGTTCTTTTAACTGTTCGCAGTTTTTATGATTGTTATTTCAAGTACAAAATAAAATATGAATAACGTGGTTCCACAGGATTTTGAGCATTCTGGTTGATCCAGACGGTAAAACATCACCACAAGATGAGTGAATAAAACACAGAATCTTTTTCATCGTGTCTATCTAGTGTTCTTAAAATGTTTTATGGAATGCAGTGCAATGTTGTATATACATTAGATAGTTGCAAAATTGTTTTGTGGCCCCTCATAGTTGAACCTGTCTCCAGTTATAACCATTCTTCTGGCAAAAATTAAGAGAACATGGTCCACGAAATTGTAGGAATTTGTAGCAAAGTATACAGATATCACGTTTCCCAGTATATCTACATCATATATTTTGCAATTTCGTTCGGAATATCTTTTAAATAAATATGAACAATTTACCTGGGCACTTTTTACCACACTAGGGGCTCTCTGGTGCTTTTTAGTATGACCCCTTCTTAGACTTGTATTTAAAAATGAACTAAAACAATACCTGGATCATTAACATTTATTTGCATAGTACTGATTTGGTTTGCAATGTAGTTTCATTTATAAAAATATACATATAAATCACAAATAAATTAAAAACAGAACAAAGTATAAAAATAAACATCCATTTCAACAGTAACAAACATTTATCAATACACAAAGACATGTACATATAGGTATATACAGATATCGGATAGGCAAGTCAAACATAGGTTAATGTTAATGTTGATTTTAATCACAACAAATACGGTAAGGTCCCCTGGTGAATTTTAGAGCTCATACCTGCCAACTATCTCTATTTGCGGGGGTTCCCCTATGAAAGCATCAAAGTTGAAATTTTCAAAGCGCAATTATTTCTCTCTTGCTTGACAAAACAGTCATTGGTTTATTGCATGATATTGGTAAAGTGATGATGGTGCTAAAAACAACACGAAAGTTGATTTGTAGCTCCCTTATGATAGGTTTTAGTGTATATAAGGATCTGTACTGCTCATTAACCCCCCCCCCCCCNTCCTTTTGTACCAAAGAACATTATGTTAAAATTTCATAAGGATTGATCTACTGGAACTAAAGTTATTGACCAAAAACTAAAGTGTCTACAGACGACGACGACGACGACGACAGCACCATACCAATATACGACCGCAAAAATTTTTGCGGTCGTATAATTATTGAAAAAGGAGAAGTGTTTGTAAATATGTGAAATGAACATGAAAATAGTTTAAAAACAAGAGGCTCTCAAGAGCCTGTATTGCTCAGCTGGTCCTTGATTAACATAGACATTTTATGTTAAAAAGCCCATATATATAATTAATCTATAGTTCCAATATGCCTAAGTAGTTTAAGGGGAGAAGACCTCTGTTTCCCATGGGGTCCAATATTAAACTATATTCCCTGCTGGCAGCCATCTTGGATAAAGTGTTTTCTTTTCAGGGGTCCACATGAAGACTATTTTGACCAAGTTTTGTTCCAATTGGCTCAGTAGTTTCAGAGGAGAAGATGTTTGAATGTGTGTTCCTATAGGGTCCTATGTTAAAACTATGTTTACCGCTGGCGGCCATCTTGGATATCGCATGGACCTGAAAAATACTTTTTTGTAAGGGACCACCAAAGGACTATTGTGGCCAAGTTTGGTTGCAACTGGCCCAGTAGTTTCAGAGGAGAAGATCTTTGAATGAAAAGTTTACGCCGGACGGACGGACAGATGGACGACGGACGCAAAGTGATGGCAAAAGCTCACCCTGGCATTAGCCAGGTGAGCTGAAAAGATGGTTTAGGGCCAATTGTTGACCATTGGTCCTTACTGACTTTCAAAATTAATTTGGTTATTTCTGTGGGTACAACTGATTTAATATGTACATTTTTTGCCTTCTTAACACATTTTCTGTTTGAAAAAAATCTGGATTGAGCCCTTGAAAAAAAAAAGAAAAAAAAAGATGAAAGTTCAATGATTTGATGATGGGACATAGAAAGTAGGGTTTATTTTTGTCTCCAACTATCTTTTTTAATTAATTTACATATAATTATTTTCTTATTTTCTTAGGAGGGCAGGTGGGGATTTCATAAGTTTTTTTTTAATTATAAGCAAATTCCTCATGGAAAAATGACTTTTAATTCAAGTGCTAATGGCAAAGCATTTCAACAATACGATACTCTTTTCTTTTTTTATGCTTTTCCAGATATCATCTAAATTTGGTCAGAATCAGTAGTTCTAGCCCAATTTAACAAACTTCAGTGAAAAAATGGTAACTAATTAAAAGTATTTCAAAAGCATCATGACATTTTATAACAACTACAAATGACCCGTTTATTATAACCTATATCTCACTTCAAAACATGAACTGATGTTGTTACAAACTCTTTAAACTGTAGAATTTCAAAAGTAATATCCAAGAATACCTTATTAAAGCAATCAGGTCAATAGGTGATCGGCTACAAGGCTAAATTCCCCGCCCTTGACGATTTCACCCTACTTTTCCAGTGGCAGTCAGAATTTCCCGTCCCATGGCCATTTCCATACCCCAAAGTGATTATTTATCAACAAACTTGTTCTCGTCTTGATATAGCTGAAATATTGCTGAGTAGACGTTAAACAATATTCAATCAATCAATCAATCAATAGACCAACACAGGAAAGGTTCTCAACTTCTTTAAAACATTTACAGAGCGTAAACTATGAAAATTAAGCTGAAAATCTAAGCAAACAGAAATCAGCAAACAATATTTCAGCGATTACCATCACAGAAGACTAAAGACAATAACACATATCAAAATATGTACATGGTAAGGATAAAATAATAAAAACCACAAATCACATTGGTTTCAAAAATAGTTCCGAAAAATGCATTGGTATTGTTGCATATACATTGTAAAGCTTATCTTGCTTCATCATAATAACAAATATAAGTAAAACACATACACATGTATTTCACATCTTTTTACCAGAATTAACTACAAACAGAAACAAAATGATGCAAATTTAACATGCTCAATATAAAATATTAATTTCTATAGAAATTCATGCATTTTGAACAATTACAATAAATAGAAGAAACTGTGTTTATGGGATATGGATGCCCATCCAAAAGGCTAAAATGGTAAGACAATGGAGGCATAAAATACAGCTAGGAAAAAATAAAATTTCCTATAATCTTCTATGCCATATGATCTAAAAATGGGACTTTTCAAGGGTTAGCACCTACAGTTATGACAAACAAGACTGCTACATGTAGCTACACAGAAAACTTGAAGCCTCAGATATTACAAAATGTCCAGTTGTTCGACTTTGTGTGGATTTCAACATCTCTATACAAGGGAAAAACATGTTTGACAAAATCAAATTGCTGGCATTTGAAAAATCTATGATGACAGAGTAGGGCTAGTCTATTACTTATACAAAATTTAACAAGTCAAAATGGTGGACCAATTCGATTTAGGAGGTTGGTAACTAACAATAGAGTAAAACTTTCAATTGCAAGTTTGTTAATTGCAATTTCTCAGGAGTTGTGTCTACAAGATCTTCCAAAGTATTACTCAAATTTATAGAATAGGTTGAGTGTTGGTGAAGTTTCTCTGTCTTGCACAGTAGGTAAATTTAAAACCAATTATCCTGATATAATTGACCTGTGACCAGTCATTTCAATTTAATAGAGTAATATATCATTGTTGAAGTATTCAAAGCCCAAGAACTCCAACAAAATTTGACCAATCACCACTGCAGAGTAATATGATGAAGTATATTTGCTAACTAACGAATACTTTTAAATATAAACAAAATCTGAGCAGTTTTTTAATGAATTGCATTAACAAGATCTGCAATAGTATAGCATTGTAGAAAAATCCCATAGCTTGTACAAAATTTGATGAATTATAATGGCTTTGCAATATGATCTATTACATCTACAGTCGAACTTCGATGGGTTGAACACTTACGGGAACAATTGAAATAGTTCAAGGCGAAGGGGTGTCCGAGATATTGAGGTCAAAGTATGTTAAAACTTGAACATAGGGTCTGTAAGACTCGTCATGTGACTCACGAGAATCCACGATAAACAGGCAATTTGAAAACGCTTCCCGCCAAAACATGACGTCTGAGTATTGTGACGTTAGCAATTTTGTTTGAAACGTCATATATCTTTGTTTAAAATGTAACTTCCGGGTACAATTTTTGATCCCGGAAGTCCCAAAATTATACGAGACTTACAAGCCCTATAGGGACCACAAAAAGAGTTCAAGGGGTCCATGGTGTTTGAGTTATTGTAGTTCAAGCCATCAAAGGTCTACTGTATTAACATTAATCCTGCAAAATTTTAACAATCACAGTACCAGTTTCTGTGAGGTTGTGTCCACAAAATCTGCCATTGTTGAAATATAAGAAGTCCCATACATGAGCCTACAAAATTTGACTAATCAAAATGGCAGTGAAATATGATCTAGTACATTTTTCACTTATCATTCATATAGTCTGAACAATGATCTCTGAAGAGTTGCATTCAAAAGAATTGTATCCGATGGACACAGAACTTTACAAGGAAGCATCATCTCAGGATGGCAGGGGACAATAAAAAAAAAACTCCCACTTTGAAAATACAGTGGATTCCTGTTAATTGCATACCTTATTTGTCAGGAAAAAATATGCAAATAACAGGAATATTCTATTTAGAGGAGTTTTCAGTCTTGCTGTAAAATCATGTCAAATAACTTGAAAAGTGTCAAATGATGAGTTAATCATTAAACAAACACAGAGATTACTGTCTGTTTTTACAAAATTATTAATTGATTTCACATTTCATAATCAGATATCTCATTTTAATTAGTTTTTCAGGATAATTTGCTAAAAAATTTATACTTTTAATGTTAAATTTCACAAAACATGTCTTGATTTGAAAATGAAACTATTCAATTAACAGGAATTTTTTAACTATTCAATATGCAATTAAAAGGAATAAATAATATAGAAGCATATAGTAAATGGTTTTGTGCAGCAGAATTGTATGCAATTAAGAGAAATATTCTACTAAGAGGTATGCAATTAAATGGAGTTGACTGTATAAGCTAGTGTTGGTAAATATACAAAAAAAAAATTAATAATATGTTTACACCTTATTTTCATTCTTTTATTTGTCTGTTGCAAAGAGAATATGTAAGTTTACATACAGTTACAAATGTTTTTGTTTTGTTAAAATTTACATCTGAATATTCAAACTTAACAATATACATGTACAAAAATCACAATCAGCCATTGATATACACTTCACTGTGTAAAAATGAGGTTTTCCACAAACAAAAAAATTTACGTACACAAAAATAAGAGGACATTGCAATTTATTAACAACAAAGGGAAATTTATATTGCCAACTCCATTTGTGAAAATGTCATAAAACATGACTATGGCATATAATATGGCTGATATGAATGGTCTATGGTACAGTGTAAAATGAGGGTATGGCAATAATTAAATTGAATACAATAATCACATGTATAACAAGTATATCATAACCCTGTTTGTAAATAAATATGGGACAAGAAAAACTCAAATCATTTTTGGGGTGTAGAAAATTAAGTAGACAAAATATTTTAAAACATAATATAACACAATTACTTTCATAACTTAATGGACATCATTCACCTATTAATTATTACGTAAAAAAGTAACATTACCCACATGCGTATTCAAACAAAATATTTTCACATTTTGGAAGATGAGTTTGAGTTTTTCTGTTGTCTATTTTATTAGACAATTTGATATCAAGCAGAATATACTTTCCAAAATTTGACTTCAAATGCACAGACAATTAAATATTCTACCTTTAATAAAGGGTTTATCTAAAATTGGTTGATGCATTCAAGAGGCATACATCAAATATCAATATATCTTTAGACATGCAATCAAAAACCATTGGATAAAATCATGTATATCTGCTTGTTAAAAATGGCCTTTTAAAATGTTTTTATCAGGAACTCACTTTTTTGCCTCACGATACAAAAAGCCTTCAACCCAATGATCCAAATAATTCTGATATGACAGATTTATATTAACACAGTGACATAAAGAAACATTGAACAATAGGTTGCAGCCAGAGTTATATTTCCCCAAAATATGTTAAGAAACAGGTTCAAAATGGTCAAAAATTTTATTTTTACAAAGATTTTATTGAGTTTATTTACCAAACATACCTTTTCAAGTCTGTGACGTCATGGCGGAACCCTTGATGTCTGAATATTCACCAAATGTATGATGCCACTGCGACATTGTTACATTGAAGTGAGCAAGACATCAAGGGTTCCAGAATACATTGTATTTTCATTCAAATTTAAACTGATTGAATAAAATTTCACAAATCATATGGCAAATTTTGAAAATTTGTGATGTTATAGTTGAGAAAGGTCATCTCACACTTCAAAAATAAAAGGAATGTTCGCTGTAATGTCACAGACTTGAACAGATATATTTGGTTGTCAAGAAATAGTGACAATTGATAAGGGTCATCAAAATGTCATTTTCAATTCACTTGTAAGAAATTGTTAATTGAGATATCCTGATAATTCCTTTTGATCAAAATTCTGGAATGTTTACACTTTTACAGGGATTTTATTTTTTAGTCCCCTACCGGCAATAGCCGAATGGGACTTTATGTTTGCACTCTGTCCGTCTGTCTGTCTGTCAGTCCCGCATCAGTTTTCCACACTTTTTTCTGAACCATTATTGATCTAATATTTTGAATGTGAGTCAACCTCAGTGAGTTACAGATCAACTTTAAGTTTGGTTCTGGTCCATTGATTTTTGGTGGAGTTATGGGCCTTTGAACTTAGAAAATTTGGTAAAATATCAGTTTTCCACACTTTTTTTTTAAACCATTGCAGATATTGATCTAATATTTTATATGTGAGTCTACCTTAGTTACTTTCAGATCAAGTTCAAGTTTGGTTTTGGTCCACTGATTTTTGACAGAGTTATGGGCCTTGAACTTAGAAAATTTAGTAAAATATTAGTTTCCTCACTTTTTTCTAAACATAGCAGGTATATTTGGAATGTGAGTCTACCTCCATGAGTCACAGATCAAGTTTGAGTTTGCATCTGATCCACTGATTTTTACCAGAGTTATTTGCCTTTAAGTCTGAAAACTTTTTTTACAATTTTGCTGGTGTAAAAAAGCCTCGTTTTACTGGTAGGGGACTTGGTATTGCCTTGCAATACGATCCACACTTGTTTAATATATATATTTTTCAAAATCTATATACATGTAATTAGCATTTTTGTAAAGTATACAAATTTCGACAATTTTGACATTTTTTAAAACCACATAAAAACATAAAAAAAATTTCTGAAGGAAATTTTTAAAAAAGTAAATCGGCAGAAAAAATATGAAAATCTTGGAATTTTATTAAACATTTTACAAATCCGAAATCGGATGGATAATAAAAAAATTACAAAAGATAAAAAATTCTGTTACATTGTTAAATAGTGGTCTCACAACGACTTTGCTAACCAAAAATGCTAATTTGCCTATGTAAATTAGATTTTGTGACATTTCTAATGGGTTTGTGAACCTTCCTATAGTCTCACTCAATTCTGTATGTTATACTTTGGACATTCTGAATGAGTGGTTAAATGTACACATTCTGAACACCAGTTGCCAATGGTTTCCAATTATTTATCGGAGCATATTGTCATTCAACTTTATCATGTTGAAAAGGATTTCTTCACTATTATAAGTAAACTTTTACATGCTTGCTAAAATTAACATAATGAAAATCAAAATTATATTATCTTGAAGGAGGAAATTTTTGCCCTACTCCTTATTGAAAATGGATCTATATGCCTTCCTTAGAAAAAATTGAAAGACTTATGTTGTTTTTTATTTTGTGACACAACTAAGCTTTAAAGAAAATTGGTATCTTAAACCCACTTTTGTCACATTAATCTATATATTGATGATAAAAATTTAAATGTGTACATATATGTAATTCAAATCATGTATAATGGTATAATGTAAATTAAGCACATAATTTTAGCACTAACTTTACTTAATAAAAAGTCTTGTTACCCCATTTCACAAATTCATATAAAAACAAAATTAAAACTCTCAATTTAAGAATTGCACAATATTTGTTACCCACAGCACTGCATTGTAATATACATATTAAAAATAATCATAATACCTATACAAATAAATAAATATTTACAAGTTGGACTTGAACAGTTCTAACATGACAAAAAAACAAAAATCATTCTAATCGAATCTTTAATGTTTTTAAGTCCTTTTCATCACAAATAAATTTTCTTAAATCATCAATAAAAATATTGTCTAATGTCCCTGACTTTTTGTCGCAGGGGCATAAAAAATACTTACATTATTTGAGACAGCTTAGTTAGCACTTATCTACCAATGTAAACACCAGCAACTTTCTTAATGCATTTTATGATGAATGGAATATGCCTTATGATCTAAAATGTTTACTTTATGAATGGTAATTTACCAACCAAAGGTTAATAGTTAAATAAGAACTGTAATTTCTCTAATGATATGTGAAGTTTAAACTGGGTTCTGACCAGTTTGATAAATATAGATTACACCACAAGATCCTGTTCATTACCATATTTTATCCACTAGAGATAGTTAAATTTTAAAATTTTAAGTGCAAGGCTTGCCAAGCATTTTGAAAATTTTAAATTTAACTATTGAGAGTGGATAAAGTATGGTAATAATCGGGATAAAGTGGTGTTAACTTTTTCTGATAAACACTGAGAATGGTATTCCAAATAGATTTGGCGGGAAATAGCACAGGGCTTTATTTAACATACGTTAAATATGAAAATCTATCTAACAGGTCAAAACCGGTTTTAACTTGACATATTATTTGAGAAATTGTTATTTTCAACATATTGAATAAAGCCTATCTATCCCCAAATCTATTCAGAATACAATTCTCTGCATTTATCATTTATCACTACAGAAGAAAATTACACCACTTTATCCTGATTATTACCATATTTTTTTCCTTTCAATAGCTAAATTAAAAAATTTTAACAAGAGGCTCTCAAGAGCCTGTATCGCTCACCTGGCCCTTGATTAACATAGACATTTTATGTTACAGAGCCCTTATATATAATTAAACTATAAATCCAATATCCTTAATTAGTTAAAGGGGAGAAGACCTCTGTTAGTTTAACATTGGACCCCATGGGAAACACTAAGTTCCCCGCTGGCTGCCATGTTGGATATCGCGCTGACCTGAAAAACACCTTTTTGCAAGGGACCACTCAATGACTATTGCCGCCAAGTTTTGTTCCAATTGGCTCAGTACATTCAGAGGAGAAGATCTTTGAATGTGTTTTCCCATAGGGCCCAATATTAAAACTATGTTCCCCATTGGCGGCCATGTTGGATATAGTACGATCCTGAAAAACACCTTTTTTGCAAGGGACCACCTAAGGACTATTGTGGCCAAGTATGGTTCAAATTGGTTCAGTAGTTTCAGAGAAGAAGATCTTTGAAAGTGTTTTCCCATAGGGTCCAATGTTAAAACTATGTTTCCCCCTGGCGGCCATC
>MJUU01050657.1:242533-262930 GCA_002080025.1 Modiolus philippinarum | reverse complement strand
CTTGCTAGTTAAGTTTGGTTCATTGTTTGGTTTACCTATGAATGTGTATTGCTTTGAATAACAAACTCAGCTGTCTAATCAGAAACCATATTTTAATGACTTTAGTCAGTCAAGCTTGAGAGTCATACCTCCAGGTGATTTATAGACTATTCCAGATTGTATCAGAAAGGCAACAATAATTGTAAGCATATTTTGCTTCTTGGAAATATGTTTTCCTTAGCTTGCAAACATGTACATGTACAATTTTATGAATCTATTATTCCCATTATATCTATTATATCTTATGCAAATGTCAGAAATCGGTGGTGGCAACTAAACTTAAAAATAGTCAAGATCACTGAATAATAAACCAAAAGAACTTGTTAACAATAAATAATAGCACTACAGACCAGGAGAGGCAAATTGTATCTAGTGAATTTCTTATAAAAACTGCATAAGATGGTGACTAACAGACAGACAGACAATATATACATTTGTAATAATATTAGTAATGAATACCGTTTTTTGGTGTGTATTAAATGCATTGGTGTATAAAACGCACCCCGTTCTCAGAGGAAAAGAATCAGAAAAAATCTAGTTCGTGTGTAAAAAACGCAAGTAAATTTTCAACAACATGTTCTGTCCAAAAATGTCTGGAGACGCCGAGAGTTACCTTGTAGACTGACTTAAATGGAATACATGATGCTTTATTCACTTATATTTAGAGGAATAACTGTACCTGTATTTATTTAATGGTTTGTTCAAACATTTTGGGAATTTGCAAACGAAAAATATTGATTTTGTAAACACAGGAAGTTTATCTCCAAACGTAATTAAAAGTCAAAGGCGGTTACGGAACGTAATTATTACGGTTTGCTGTTGGTAAATTTTTAAGTGATATTCCCTTATTGATCTTTATAATCGGTTTATGTATTAATTAATTTCATTTAAACTATCCCTTTTCATAAATATAATTACATTATAACTTGCAAGTATCGTGTTCCCCTTAAAACCGGAACTGGCTTCACCTAATCAAAACAAATATGGCGGACACGATCGAGATGAAATTTCGGGTACTGGGAAATCTGAAGTTAAGTTAGCGGTGGTCAGAAAAAAAAATAGTCTTTTGAAGTTCGCATGTATTAAACGCATCCCCTCTCACTAGGACCTTTCTTGGGGAAAATATGTGCATTTAATGCACACCAAAAAATGGTAAGTTTTATTTCAAGTATGCATGTAAATATATATAACATACAACCCAAGCTCTATGGAGCTTTTAAGGGACAGACAGACAGACACCTTTATCTGTCACGATATATCAATAACTCGGAATTAAAATTTTTGATCTTAGATTTGAAAGCCTGGGTCCTTTGAAATGAGGAAGGCCGATAAAACTGCTTGATTTCTGTGAAAACAATTTTGTACAAACCCTGCTTATTACAACTGATGGATTTATTTACTTTTGTTAATTCAGCTTTACTATTGCTGATACATGCCATTAAAGAGGATACTATGAAAAAGAAAGGAAATGAGGTAAATGTCCAGGAGACTAACATCCCATCTCCGTGTTAAAACGATCCAAAACAAAGCATCTAGAGGTCACCATATGGTGTTCAACACTGTGAGGAACCTCACACTATATAGCAAGCCCTAAATAGCACCAAAAATTTAAAAAGTTGAATAAATCAATGGAAAAACCAAACCCCATCCAATAACCCAAATACCTAGAAACTAAAAACTAGTATTTATTTCTGAAGTCTTTTGTTATTTTTTTTCTTTTCTTCAATTTCAGGTCGATAAAATTGCTGAATATAGAAAGGCTGTTATGGATTGCAGAAGTTTATGTATTAAATGTAGAGGAATCCCATAATACACCAAGAACTATACTTCCACATGGAGCTGCATTCCAAGGAGACCAGATCAACTTGTATGTTACTTGTGAATCAACAAAAGAGGAGTTTATGTCAGTGGTAAGGGTCTGTTTTACTTAAAATTAATTGCATACTTAAGGAGATTGGCTTCAGATGCTTTGGTATTTCTGTCAATTTTCATACTCCTCAGGTTGTCTCCATGGACCCTGTAAATTTTTCCCATAATTTCATCCTATACATCTTTCAGAGCAGTCTTAAAAATTTATTAAATTGTGTTTAATTTGACACATTCATTTATTGATTAACATTGGTTATGTTAAAGCTTAGAAAAATGCAGAGGAGTCCAGTTTCCTGTTGAAAATTAAATCTCTTGTATCTAAAAACTGATATTAATGTATCAATATTTTTCACTTGAATTACTTCTCTTACATTTGTCTCGCAAAAAAAAATCACATTTATTCTAAATCCTGTTTATTTTCAATTTGAGGAGCAAACCCTTTTGATCTATACAAAAAGAACACTTTCTCATTACACTTTATTTTGCTGTGATAAGTAAAACTCTGATGTCTCAAACAACCAAAGGACCGTTTAAAATTACATTTAAATTTGAACAAAGGGAAAGCATAAAGGGGTTAGAGACATCCATGGTGTTCACGCTACTGAAGTTTGAGTTGTCAAAGTTCAACTGTATATGAAGGCATCATAAGTTTATCACAGACACAAGCCTTTTATTTGAAGAGTGCATGTCTTCTTTTTATACCCCGACACACGAAGTGGCGAGGTATTATGTGATACCCTTAGTCGTGTCTGTCTGTCTGTCCGTCCCCCGAAGTTTTCCGACTGATAACTTGTGAACGAAATAACATAAGGTCTTCAAACTTGGTATTGAAGTGGTTTACCACAAAACTCAGGTCAAGTTCGATTTTGGGTTCAGAGGTTCAAGGGGTTCTGGAGTTATGCCCCTTGAAATTTTGTTAATTTTAGGGTTTCCGACTGATAACTTGTGAATGAAATAACACATGGTCTTCAAACTTGGTATGTAAGTTGTTTACCATAAAACAAATGCCAAGTATAACTTTAAATTCAGTAGTACACATAATTCTGGAGTTATGCCTCTTTTAACTTAGAAATTTTGTGAAACGTGGCGGGGTATCATGTAATGCACCATTACTGTTTTTTTTTATTAACACTTCCGTCATAAATCAAATTGAATTGCTCTATTGAAATTCAAAAGTACATGTAATTGTAACAGTTTCAATATGTACAAATAGAAAAATCTTCATGTTCCTAGAGGCTTTAAACTTTTTTATCGGTAATTTATGCTTCTTGCTTTTGATGTGTACTGACCGATAAAGTCATTATCAACATACTGGACCATATCAAAAATTTATTGGGTCAGTACGTCAGATGACATGCGTGAACCGAAACGACGCGCATTAATTTGAATGTAAAGTCAACTCATGAATGA
The DNA here is from genome assembly GCA_002080025.1 of Modiolus philippinarum. Taxonomy (NCBI): domain Eukaryota; kingdom Metazoa; phylum Mollusca; class Bivalvia; order Mytilida; family Modiolidae; genus Modiolus; species Modiolus philippinarum. The sequence continues at coordinate 259,612 of MJUU01050657.1, read as the reverse complement.
AAATTATTTGCGACAACAAACAGTAAACAATTTTGAAATTGTTCGTAATTCAAACAGAAATACACGTTTCCCTATAACTTTTGATTGTATTTTATGAAAAATTCATACCTTGACACTGCAATAAAACATCAGGCTATGAATCCAATTCGCTATGATGGTTTGCTTTCTTCCAATGAACTGTCGCCGAGTTTAAATGAAGACAAAAAGACGCCTACCCCGTTACTACAAACCCCTACAATCCTGAATTACGCAGGGTGTTTTCAGTGACAAGAAAGGCGCCATGCTCAAATGACGGTCTGTCTTTGACAAATTAATCTTCTCGGGTGATTCCCATTTGAAGCAATAATTACTTACTATGTTCCGGCATTGATTGTATGTTGTTTTACAAAAGTTGAATGAGACTATTTTCATCATTTGTTACACTATTTCCAACGAAATTAAAATGACAAGACGTGTCTTGTTCAACCCCTACGTACAGAAGGATGTGACGTCACACTACCCTGACGTCAACAGAATTGTGCACAATACAGTTTACGCTTGAATTATTCGCCAAAGAAAGAGTTCCCCTTATTATTTTCAAAATTAACAACGAAACTGCAACATTTGGAAATTCCAGATAAACAGAATATATGACTTTTTGTTTTTGATACCGACTTTATCACGGTAGCATATCAGGTTCGCCCTAGCGGGCTCACCTGATATCCTACAGTGATAAAGTCCGTATCAAAAACAAAAAGTCCTATATTCTATATGAAATAGTCTCAATAAAAAAAATGCATGTAAGGATTTGCAGATAAACCTTATATACAAGTACTAATCGATGCAAATGCACATACAGTATATGTGTATTGGAAAAATGTTGGAAATATCTGTATAGTTATATCAAGAGTTCTTGCTAATAATTTGAAAGGGCAGATATTCTCAGAGAAAAAGGCATATTTATTCATGAATAAGAAATGGCCAAAATTGGTACATTTCCACAGTTTATAATGGTGGTATAGACACATCTAAATGGAAAGTAGTCAGTTTTCTCTTTCTGGTTTTAACAAATAGTTACTGCAAACACTTTCTATTATACATGTCATTGACTGCATGTTTTATTTACATGTATTTTTCTTTTGCAGTGCCATAGCAATGAAACACTTAGTTCAGTGAGAACAAAAATATCCAACAGATTGAAGAAGGTTCCAGAGACGATACAGATTATTGTAAATGATAAAATGGTACATTTATTTTAATTTTTCTTGACATTTTAAAATGATATCTTACCTGTATTAAAAAATCTATATTTGATGTTAGTACGTAAATGTTTAGTTGGACGTTAAACTCTAACTAATCAATCAATCAATCAATATTCTATCAATAGAAAATTCACATGTTCGATAGATTTATGAACAGTTGAAAAAATCTTATTTATTATGATCCCCGTAATTCAAAACTGATAATCAGTTGTATGGATTTCTATGGTGAATAAAAGGATATGGAGTAAATGCACATGAGACAAAGTCTCTACAAATACATGGTAAAAAACAAGCAAAGGAACAACGCTTTTATTGTTGTTCTTCATCTTGAAGTCACCATGAGGCCTTCAACAATGAGCTTTGCTCATACCTCATAGTAAGTTCAAGACGGCCCCTAGCACCTATGTTAGATTATCATCATTATCATTAAAATTAAAAGTAAATCCAATGTGGTTACTAGTGATGATTATCTTTATTCTCTTAAACCAAGCCCATTTGCAAAAAAGATGACATAGTTGCATGTATATATAAATAAGTACAATTTGCATGTATGGAAATACAAAGTGCAGCATATCTTTACCAAGAGAAACTAAATACAAAAATACTCAAGTTTCATAGTTTCTATAATACAGAATTAAATTGCTTTGGACTTGTGCAATGTATACTTATTTCTTTAACAGCTTGACACCAAGAAGGACCAGAAATTATTACACCAGCTAGACTTTGAAGATAACCAGACAATTATAGTCAAATTAACAACCCCTGTTTCTGTGCAGTCTTCTCAGGTATGTTTCTTTACAATCCTTGAAGTTATGTAGTCTAAAATTTATGCAGTCTTCAGGGATTTGGTTAGGATTTTGAGACCATTAGTCACTTTTGCGTATTGAATTTAGCGGGGCAATTTGTACTATGAAGATATTCATTTTATAATTTATAATTTTTATATATTTGGTTGTATTTAAATATGCCATTCATTGTTCCAAATGTATTTTGCTCTACTCAGATTATTTCAATGAGTACAGGAATGTTCCTACTGTCTTCTATTCCCTAAGACATTATTTGTCATCCCCTTCTATGACTGTAGAATATATATTTTCTAACACAAATCACATGCTAGACAATTTTCTTGCCATTTGAACTTTCTATAACTTGATGCAACCTTCTATAAATTTGTAATGAAAAAGAAATTATTTTGCAAAATAATGTTGTTTATAAACACTCTATAAGCTTTACAAGTGGTAAAATATAAATTTTCTGTTTTATTGATTAAAGAAAATATCAGCATATATGTAAAATTCCAAAAATAAATTCATGGAAATCAAAGGAAAATTTTAAAGGGAAATAACCCAGCTTTCAAAAAAATGTGATCATTGAAAAAATCGATGTATTCAAAGGGGAAGTTTGACATGTTAAAATTGAAAATTTTGCTTTAAAAAAGGTTTAAATGTTCAAAGCATTAATAATTTAAAGCAACTGATGGTTAATTGCCATACAGCTAAGCAGGTTATCTCTGATTGGGTTAACCCTCTGATTGACTGGTAATTAGTGATTAAAGGCCCAAGAACACAGGTAAACAAATCACCGACGGGGTTCGTTTACAACTGAAATAATCCTTTAAAGGTGTAATTAAAGTGTAAGTTTGGACAATTAGATTACAGTGACAAAGATTATGAACATAATACTTAAATATTTGGTGATTATCAAGATTCCAAGTGCCGAATTGCAGTCTAAATAAATTCGCCACTTCCAAAAAAAGATTGGTCAATGGTGAAAGTGACGAGTGCTAGCTAATCACTGAGTCTTTTAAAGTAGTACAGGGTTTAATACTGAGCATCATTCTTGCACATCTGACAAAAAAATTGAATTCACCATGGGAATGTTGGAGAAATGATTTCTGATGTCTTATAATAGTTGAATTTGATAAAATATGCTGCTTTGATTTGGTAATCATGCTGAATATTGAACCATTTGGGCAAACTCCTGTTCTAATAAGGGGAGATAATTTGAATAGAAATTCTAAGAAAAAATCTTATTTTCATCATTTTTTCAAAATAAAGTATGTTGACCCCAATTTTTTTTTCATGCAAATCAAAGGCAAGTATATAAGTTAAGAATTTCCCAAATTTAAAAAAAATTCTATCTGTTGTAACTAAAATAAATAAAAAATTTGTTAAAATTTGCAATTCTTTCCCTTCATTTCACATGACAGATTTTATGCTTATATGGCAATTGACAATTTATATTTATTTTGTAAGTGTAAGTCATAAAAATATCAGAGAGTTCTATCTGACTTTTTTTAGAACTCTGTACAACCTTAAGTTGTGTAGTCTTAATATTGTACATGTATATCATCTAACTTTAAATATATATTTGTCTATTTTGGTGACTATATTTTTATGAAAATTGAAGGTTTACTTCATTGAAACACTACACAAAGATATTTTGTCTTGAAAGAAAGAAAAACAATATTATACTGTAGAAGTGGAAAATATCATTCAATTAAAATAAAGATCTGAAATAATATAAACTTAACTGCTACTGATGGCCTTAAGATTTGCATACAACAGAAAAAAGTGTTAATTTGATTATACAGGAAGGATAAGTCAGGATGTTAAAGTACATTTATTCATATTTAAAGTAAAGTTAACATCACAAAGAACAAAGAATGAAAAATGATAGAGGCAAAGTCTCGAATAAAAATAACTCTAAGGCCATTCAAATAAAAATATTGGTTTCTCAAGTCCCCCCCTGTCTGCCAAAAGAAAGCTGCATCAAACTTTTTTCAACATTTTTTTTTTAAAGGAACTAAAAACGCAGAGTCTTACAAAAAACTGAAGTGTATGTTTAGATATCTTTGGAATTAAGGTCAGATGTATTAAAAAAATTAAATTTTGCTGACATCCAAGAAATTATGAAAAAAAAAAAATGCCTCCCGCACCAAATTTAAAATAAAAAGGCTTGAGAAACAAACAGTTTTTTTTAATGGCCTTATAAGCTTATTCCCATCTCAATGAAAGTAACCTTCTACCACCTCATGTACAACTCTCTTTTGACGCTGTTTAGCCAGAATTAACAGATTTAGTCAATTTGAAATCAGAATATAGTATAGATTGAAAGTTTGGATAAGTTGTAGAAGGAAGGCATATGAATTACATGGGAGATAGAAGATGCTATTTGACCAAGGTTGGAAATTTTCATGTTGCATACGGTACGTCTTTGTTATGATTATAAAATTCTAAATGTTGATTTATTTATATATAGGTACCAATGACCCCCACTTCAAAACAGAATTTTGACTTAGAACAGGTTAGTTGTCTCATATTTATATTGAAACAAGTATTACTTACATGTCTATTAATAACATGGACTTCTGACACATGTATTGATGCTTTGTATTACATCAGTTGCTATATGTTAGTGTTGGAAGTGTTAAAAGTGACACTGTATTGAGATTGAAAGCATTCAACATACAACACAAAAATAATCTGATGAACTAGGATATATTAGCCCAAATTATCTCAAATTATAAATATTGTAAAAATTTGCCAGATATTTGTTGAATTTTTTTTAAATAGATCTTAATTTTATTTTTATTCAAAACAAAATAATCAACTGAAGATTTGTAGCAAAGATGTTATTAATTTTTTTTTCATACTGCTTGTATTTTGTTATTCATACATATTTTCAGGAGAAAACCTTACCTGGTGTTGTCATGGCTGTTGGCGGACAGGTATTTGAGATGCTCTATCAGCTGGCTAATTTAGATGAACCAAGGTGAGTGATAGTACTCCCATTGTTGGGTTTACTGTGTTCTTCAGTGTATTTTGGTTGGTTTGACAAACCTTTTAATCATGACTTTTAATGTCATTTTTGTTTCGCCCGTGACGAAAGGCTCGGAAAGCGAGTCGTTTGCGTACAAAGTATGACGGCGACAGCGGCGGCAATGGCGTAAACTTTCATGTTAAGTTTTTGTGATTAGGTCACTTTCTCAGTAACTATAAATGGTAGGTCAATGATAATTGGTATATAGGTTGGTCTTGAGTAGTACATGACAGTCTGCTATATGGCTTTTGTCCTCAACCTAAATTTCACAGTCCAATGAACATGTTTAAGTTTTTGTGGTTAGGTCATTTTCTTAGGAACTATAAGTGGTAGGTCAATGATATTTGGTATATATGTTGGTCTTAGCTAGTTTATGACAGTCTGCTATATTTTCCAGTTGAATACTGCATATTGCACTCTGCAATGCTCTCACAATTCTTGTTGTAGAAAAAAAAAACCTCTGTAATTCACACCCATTTTTCTAAGTCTAGTGTTTGCAGTCCATGTCCTTCTAACAAACCCTTGACAGATTTGGCTTATATTTCCTGTGCTGCTTCTCTACCTGAGAAGAAACTAAATGTGCCATTGTGTGCCATTGACAGACTTCATTTATATTTCCTGGGTTACTTCTCTCAATCATATACAACCAGATAAATCAATGGAAATCTATCTAAACGAATTATGACTGATTTTATTGGCCCATCAGTTTGATTCTGGTGTAGAGAAGCAGTCCAGAAATTATAAGCCAAACCTGTCAAGGGTTTGTTGGGAGGAAAATAAACCTCAAACACACGACCTCATCTCATGCAAATATGGGAGTCTTTGAACGATAACTAGGCTAATATTAAAATGTCCTTGCATTAATCTGTATATATACGATGGAGAAAGCATTGAATAACTAAAAAATGCATAACATGTTAACATATGTACATGTATGTACATGAAATTGAAAATTTTCAAACTATTTCTATATCATGTTATGATTTTTTTTTTGTACATTTCTCTAAAAAATTAAGTGCAGCAATTTTTCCATTGCAGTCCATATTATCGCCATTTGTTTCTATGGTATTTATTATTTTACAGAATAACATCTAGAGTAAGAAAGCTGTTGATGTTAATTCCCACAGACCAAGCTGTATCTGATGTCTTAGACTCTATTAGTCAAAAGGTAATGATTGAAACTATACAGTGGAAGTTTGATGGCTCAAACACCCACAGGACTGATGAAAACAGTTTGAGCTAGACGGATGTTCAAGCTTTTTTGGTTGAACTATGAATAAACTTGAACAAAGGAACCAGAAAAAGGGTTTGAGATACCCATGGTGTTCGAGTTATTGCAGTTTGAGCCATCAGAATTCAACTGTATATCTGAAATATTACTGAAATTAATCAGTCAAATGATGAAACCAGATTTTGGTGTAATGGACACTCTAGTATTTGTTGTACTGTTATTTTTCAGTCTCATTTATTTCTCTTTGAGATAATGCTAGTTTTCTATACAGTGCCCCATACAGCTCATGTCTAAAGTATTGAGAATGAAAAAAGCATTAAGAGAAATAACTTATTGGATTTAACAAATGAAGTAATACCTTAGAGGGAAAATTCACTAAATTTTACACATGGCCTTAATTTATTCTTTATAACACTTGAAACATATTGGCCAAGTTTTTTGTAAAAATGTGAAAGGATAGCAGAGAAAAACGATAATTAATTATTGTTTATCCTTCAATGTATGCCGAGTGACGTCACTCGGCTAGATCTTCCACTTCACTGTGTCATTTTAAAACCTAATCATGTCACTGTTGTTGTCGGTAATTAAAGCGCTCATGTGACTTCACTAATTACCTAACAGCATAAGAAAAACAAAGACATGCATGCTGCCTTTTATCTATAGGTCCAAGTTGTACATTTTCTATCAATTGAATGATTATAAAACAGAATCGGTTAAGGATGCATGTTTCAGCTTGCAAAATCAATCCATTGAAGAAATATCGAAAACAGAATAATTTTCCAAAAAAATTAATAAAACTAAAATAGTTTATTTCTGCTTGTATCTTTTTATCATAAACATAGCCAAAATTAAACTATCATTTCCACACACACCAATCACTTGCTTATGTGTCACAGGTGTAAAAGTCAATACTCTAATTAACACCAAATATGCAGACACGTGTAGCTTGTCAAAAAAATACCTGTGTCATGCCTTAAAGGTAAAATCCGGAGTTTGTGTGTTACGTTAATTACACTTATTTGTAGAGCTAAGACCAGGGATCCGGAAATGCCACTTTGTTGTCGGTCATGACCGAAATTTTCAATTTTTGACAGAAATGAATTTCAACTTTTCGGACATTCAAAAAAAATTGTATGTAAAAAAATCGGATATTCTACAAGACAATGCATAAAGAATTTGACTTTAATCTCCAAACTGCTAGTTAAATTTGATGTAACATGTCACCAGGTAATTATTAAATAAACATGTCATCACCTTTAATCGGATTAACAGCACATGATTAGGACAGGTAACACCTTTGTTGATTGCCAATTACGAATTAATTACCCTTGTGATGACGATAACAAGGGGTGGTAAATACCCAGGGGGTTTCACAGCCGTTTCCGATTTTGTTCGAACATACAACACATGTGTCATTTCCGGTTTACTTTCGTTTTGTCATCGAAGGGAATATCAACTGCAATTTTGACATTTGGACATCACTGCTGATGAATTATTAATCTAATGCAGTGATAGTATAACTCCGGGCATCAGAATACATACATGACAAGAATCATTCGTTGCGTTGAAAACATAGCTTAAAATAAGGAATTTTGAAAAAAGAGGGGGTAAAGACGATGTAAAAAATTTCATGCACATGTTCTGACCTCCCAAAAATGACCGAAATCGGTTCGGAAAATTTCCGGATCCCTGGCTAAGACAATCAAAAAGTGGGCTTCATTGAATTAATATCAATGATAATTAATGTGTTTTTAGGCGAATTAAATAAAATGTTTAATTATCATTATAATTTATTGGAATTGCAAATACTGCAGATCATCGCAATATTTTGATTTTGTCTTTAAACTAGTGCAGAGACGTTTCTGTCCCTGTGCAATGAAATTGATATAGTTTTACAGCGATATAATAGTCTTTTTGACCTGGCAGCATTACATTGTATATACTGTCAATGCTCGAAGGTACGAACAAGCTGTATATCAGTTTGAATCTGAATACACTGAGAATAATTATGTCAAGTTTAGGAAGAGCAGCCGCGCTAGTAAAAAAGGAAATCTTGAATAACCCACAACAGAATACGACAAGATTGGTGCAAATGTTTCAAATGCGTGTCAATGCCATTACCGAGTGTATTTGCTGTCACGGGAAATAAAAAATTAAAATTAAAGATTGCATTACGAACAACGCCTAAACTGCATTTCTTTTGAAATATGCCTTTTCTTGAGTGATGTCTAAATACTACAATCCAAGTACCTAAATCTGTGAAATTGTGGTACATCTTATAAACTTCAGGCCTTGAAATTTCAAGTTCACAAAACCAGACACATATAGAAAAACCAACAAAAAGAACTACCTGAAATGTGCTCGAAAAAATGTGCCGGGCAAACACGGAATACAAATCTTAAATATGAAAATTGTAGGTTTTTGATACTTGCACTGATTCATGTTTAACCCTGGCTAGTGAAAAAATATATGTGTTTTGATGGGGAGAGCAAAAAATTCCACAAGAAACATTCTGTTAGTATAGTTAGAATGATTCATAAAGGTGTCGAAAGATTAGAAATACACAAAATGCTATGAAAATGGGAGATATAGAAAAAATACTGTAATGTTATTTGCTTGAGATACAAGTTATATACCAATGATAGTATAGTAAGCACTGCACACCATATTTGAATAGGAATATGGGCTGAAGATGATTGGGATAGATTGACAAAATTTTGTGCCTTTCCTTGCAATATCCGTGTTGTGGATAAACATCATATATATTACTTTAAATTTGCCCAGAATTCGTATGAATCTGAATTAATCTGAGGGGTTAATTTCTGCTGTATACAATTTTCAAAAGTTCTGGGAATAAAGTATCTGGATTGGAGAGAGAGAGAGAGACAACAATAAAACACTCCAATCTCTCTAACATGGACACAGGTGATTACATGTTTGTTAATTGGGGTAATAAACAGGTATGCTGTTGGACGCCCAGATAGTTAAAGAACAATATGTCTACCTGTGCAATAATTTCTAAAGCAGCCTGCTTCAGTAGAAAATAAAGTGTGTATACTATATCAAGGACTCATACGTCATCGACTATATATGGTCAGGATTTCGCATTGCACCTTTAATTTAGATATTTTCAAACAACATTTTTTTAAAATTCAATATTGGTTTAAGCTGGAACGAATATAATATCCCAGTTTTTAAGATATAGGTAAGTATATTATACACTTTTGTCGCAAAAATGATTAAGTTAGACGACCGTATGCTTCTCATTGATAAAGATTGTACACGATGACAACTGCAGGTCACCGTTATTTGGTATCTTTGAGGTGATTAGACATCTCTTGAAATCTGTATCGAGTTGACAACAAAATGGCAACCGGCAGATCGTAGTTAGTCACACTGAAATATCGATCTCATGGTTTTATCCTTTGGAGTAAAACATTAATATACATGTATACGTGCCCATTTATACAAAAGGAAAATAATATCAAATTTTAATTTTTTTGCAAATTTTCCCTTTAAATCTAAAAATAATTGCCTTTTTACTATTAATGCAAAAAAATGTATTTGGTATGTTACTACAATACTTAATTCACTTTACAGGAATGTTGGTTTACTGTAGGGCTATTTATTTGCTGCAGAAAAAACAATGTAGGCTGTCTGGAGAATTTTTTATACATTTCCTTTGATGGGGTGCTTTGAACATAATTTTGCATTGCACACATTTGAGTTGTGGATTTTGACAAGAGGTAGACAAAATGCAAATTCAAAGTCTTTTAGTTCTTACTTTGTTTCACACTACACAGAAATCTCAATTTGAGAAATTTGTTGGAAGATTGCAATGATTGCTGACAGTTCATACAAAAAAGTATTCAGAGAAAATGTTAATCCTACTGTAAATAACATTATCAAGTGTGTATCTTTTCAGGGTTTAAGACAGTTTGGTTCTGGAGAGGATATCAGTCCCAGGACAAGTCCAAGGAAGACCACACCTTTACCTAGTCCAAAATTACCACCAAAAGATGTTCTGAAATCATTGTTTGATAGTGAATCACAAGATATGTCTGCATTCAGGGTCTTGTATAACTTGGAGGTTAGTATGGTTGTAGGATATCCATTTGTATATATAGATCAATGTTGATGAGACAAGCAATACATTGCAAATGTTTCGAAAGACTTTTTCATAAGTTTGAAATATGAGTAGTAGGATGAGATTTAATAGACCATGTAAAGAACATATTTTGTTTCACAGGTTTTTATATAGAAATTAAAAAGTGTGACAAGACCTTTGCAACTTTGTCACATGGATCACTTTTTTTTGCTGTTCCCAACATGAGGCTTAATTTAAAGGAATGAAACAATGCTGGGGGCATTTCATTGAAACAGCAACCTACATTTTTAGTTCACCTCAACGAAGTTGAGGGGGACTATTGGAGTACCCCCGACGTCCGCGTCTACATCCGCGTCCGTTTCCACATTTGGATGTATATCTCAGCAACTATGCATGGTAGGATTATCAAACTTTATATGCAGGTGCATCTTGGGTTGACTCACAGCCTCCCTGAAAATTGGGTCTCTTTGACCTATATTTTCTGCATGAATGACTTACATTCAAGTTTACGTCCGATTTCAGATCTCGGTCACTATACATGGTAGGATCGTGTAACCTTGCATATGCATGCATCTCTGGTGGTAGGTCAGCATCCAGGTTCGACCTATATTTTCTGCTTGAATGACTTACATTCAAGTTTACGTCCGAGTTCAGATCTCAGTCACTATACATGGTAGGATCATGTAACCTTGCATATGTATGCATCTCTGGTGGTAGGTCAGCATCCAGGCAATTTAGGTCACTTTGACCTATATTTTCTTTTTTTTAATTTTTTTTGTAATTTTCATATTTTTACAGACACTATAGACAGTATAAAACAATTACAAGACAAGACAATATGTATTGACAGGATGTATACCAAAGGCTTAATTCTAAAAAATAGAAAAGATAATTTGCGTACAAGTGTGAAAACTGGATCTAACTGCACACTAGTATAACTAATAATGACCAATATTATCTAATATTTTAGCCCATTTTTCATCATGTTTTAGTATATCTCCTGAAGCTAGTGCCCAATATTTTTCAATTTTTTGTCTGCTTTTTAATTTAGCCTTGAGGAGGTGCATAGAAGGTAAATAGTTGGACCACTTGCAGCAATGGACAAAATATTTTGTAAATAACAGCAGAAAGTTTATGATCTCGAATGGAAATTCATCTAGATCTGTTATTAGCACTGTGTTCTCTTTATTCAGTTGAATGGATATTTCAAATATTTCTTCTATCCATCTGGCCACTTTATTCCAGAATTCTTGGATTTTAGGACATTGCCAAATATAATGTAAAATTGAATCTTGAGCTACTTTACAAAAGTTACATAGACTGGAATCTTTTATACCAATTTTAACCAAAAAAGTGTTTGTAGGCAATATTCTATGTAGTAATTTAAACTGAAAATTTAATAATTTGTAGTCAAAAGTAATTTTTAATATATTACTAAATACAGTTTCCAGTTGGATATCACTTTCCAATTCGGATTTCCACTTAAATAATCCACTTATATTGTCAAGATCTAATGCTGATGGCATGAACTTTTGATAAATTTCCTTTGAAAGGCTCTTTGAACTTAAAATTTTATTCTCTAATGTACAAGTACATGGTTCTGTGGTATAAGTTTCGAAGTTAACGTTTTTGCTTTTAATTAATGATACGAGACCATAGTATCTGAGGATATTAATCCTGCAGTTAAATTGGTTCCTCATCTCATCAATTGTTTTAAATTTGCCATTTTCCTTCACAAGATCACTTAGGTGCATAATACCATTATCTAGAAATTCTTTATAGAATAATGTCTTTCCTTCAATTTTAAGCAAAGAATTGAACCATATAATACTATCACCTTGTAAAGTTTCAATTTTCTTAGATTTTAATTCAAAAAAGTATTTCAATAAGTCTTTCCAAAATTTGCTCTCAAGTGGAACATTTTCAATATCTTCTGGCCTTAAGTTACAATTGAATATGAAGTCATTAGCTAGTATTGGGAATCTGAGTTGAACTATACTTTTCCAGGAACTCTCATATGAAGAATCTAATAGTTTACGTAGCCAATGGAATTTTACTGATTTACTATAAGCATATATATCTGGCACATTTAAACTCCCTTGTACTAGACTTTGTAGGACCACAGCACGCGGAAGTTTAGGTGGTTTATTATCCCATAGAAAGTTGAAAATGACTTTATCAATTTCTTTAAAGTATAAGCCTCCAGGGTTAGGTAAAATTGACAACAGATATGTAATTTGTGGAATAATTAGACTTTTAATTATGGTCACTTTTCCAAATAAGGTCAATTTCCTTTTGTTCCAGGATTTCACAATATTTTTAATTTTTTGTTTCTTTTCTTCAAAGTTTAAACTTATAAGATCTTCAATATTTCCATTAGTAGGTAAAGTTATTCCCAAAACTTTAATTTTATCTAAAGTAATTTTCATTCCCGGTGAAAAGTTATGAGTATAAATTTCCATTCGAGATCTTCCAAGTGGAGCTAGCTCTGATTTATTATAGTTTACTTTTAAACCACTGATATGAGAAAAGTTGTCCAACATCTTTACTGTGTTTCTTATTGAGTTTTCACTTCCATTAAATAAGATTTGTGTGTCATCTGCATATTGACATAATTTAAGTTCTTTTGTTTTAAATTTAAAACCTTTAATATCTTCAGACTTCCTGATTGAAATAGCCAAAATTTCAGCATAAGAGAAAAAGGTAAGGAGTTATAGGGCAGCCTTGGCGAACGCCACGTGAAACTTTAAAAAATTCTCTGGACCATCCCGTATTCAAAACGCAACTAGAGATGTCATTAAAAAATAATTCTATCCATTGCTGAAATGATGGACCAAAGTTAAAGAAAATTAAACATTTCTTTAGGAAATTCCAGCTAATCGTATCAAAAGCTTTTTCAAAATCAATTGATAGAATAATGCATGGAAGATTCCCCTCCTCTGCTAGATCTATAACTTCCAGAAGATTTCTAATGTTATCTCCTATATATCGACCCTTCATAAATCCACATTGGTTTTCATTAATAATTTTTGAAAGTACAAGTTTGAGTCTGCTAGAAATACATTTTGCCATAATTTTATAATCTACATTTAGAAGTGTTATTGGTCTCCAATTTTTTAAATACCTTGTGTCTTTGTCCTTTTTTGGTAAAAGTGTAATTATGCTCTGTTTTTGGGAAACAGACATATTCTTATGTTCGTAAGTGTAAGAATAAGAATTCATTNTAATAACTTGTAAGTGGTATGGTAATAATATTTGGCTTGTAGGTTGCTCTTGAGTAGTACATGACTGTTTTAGTGACAAGCAGGGACGGGCGAGACATCTTTTAGGGTCCACTCTTGTTTAAATACCTTGTGTCTTTGTCCTTTTTTGGTAAAAGTGTAATTATGCTCTGTTTTTGGGAAACAGACATATTCTTATGTTCGTAAGTGTAAGAATAAGAATTCATTACTAGTTCTATGATATCATGCCAAAAAATTTTATAGAATTCTATTGGTAGACCATCTGTCCCTGGTGATTTTCCATTTTTAAGGGTTTTTCTGCTTGAATGACTTACATTCAAGTTTACATCCGAGTTCAGATCTCAGTCACTATACATGGTAGGATCATGTAACCTTGCATATGTATGCATCTCTGAAGGTAGGTCAGCATCCAGGCAAAATTAGGTCACTTTGACCTATATTTTCCGCTTGAATGACTTGCATTCAAGTTTATGTCCGAGTTCAGATCTCAGTCACTATACATGGTAGGATCATGTAACCTTGCATATGCATGCATCTCTGATGGTAGATCAGCATCCAGGCAAAATTAGGTCACTGACCTATAATTACCACTTGAACGACTTGCATTCAAGTTAATGTCCGAGTTCAGATCTCAGTCATTATACATGGTAGGATCATGTAACCTTGCATTTGTATGCATCTCTGATGGTAGGTCAGCATCCAGGTAAAATTGGGTCACTTTGACCTATATTTTCTGCATGAATGACTGTCATTCAAGTTTACATCCGAGTTCAGATTTCAGTCACTATACATGGTAGGATAATGTAACCTTTCATATGCATGCATCTCTGATGGTAAGTCAGCATCCAGGCAAAATTAAGTCACTTTGACCTATATTTTCCGCTTGAATGACTCACATTCAAGTTTATGTCCGAGTTCAGATTTCAGTCACTATACATGGTAGGATCATGTAACCTTGCATATGCATGCATCTCTGATGGTAGGTCATTAGGGTTACTCGGACAATGTGCCAAAACGAGGCGAACTTCGTAATCCTTGATTACCTATGTTTTGTATATTTGGAATTATTTAATGCTTTCGATGTTTCACAATACTGAATAAAATTTATGAATTTCTTACATTGAGAAATATTTAAGTTGAATTATTGTATGCCGTAAATGAAAAAGACTTTATGAAAATATTTAATCCATTTTGAAGGACTTAATATCATATACCGGTACATACATGTAGTACATGAACTTATTGTTGTAGGTTTTAAGTAGTAAGCTGATGCCTGTTACACAAGACATTGGAAGTAAATTTAGTGCTCAAAGTTTCTGTGATGACTTTCTTAGTGCTGGTGGTTTACAACTTGTCGTAAATGTTCTACAACCAGAATCATTAGCTCCTGACATTAATTATACAATTCGACAGGGATGTTATTCAATATGTTTACAATTAGCAAGGTTTTTATTGTGTGGACAAACTGTGACAGGTGATGGACTCGGTTCTGTATCCTCTTTGGAGGATGTTAAAGTTGGAGCAATCAGTGTGCCTGTTACTCCACCTGCTCTTACTCAGCCATTAACAATTGTGGTAGAAAAGCCATCTGCTGGAATGCATGCAGTACAGGTAAATAGTTAAATTCTAAACTTCACTATGTAAATGATAACGTTATTTGTATGATATACATGTGCATTTATGTATTTTGAGCTACAATTGTTGTGTGGTGAATAATTGCCTTTAGAAGGTACATAAAATTTTTGGAATTGTAATTTTAGTACATATGTGTTTAAGAGCATATTCTGAATGCACCTCTGACTATAGATAGAGACCTAATATTTCTAAAAATAGCTATAGATACAGTGAATGTATAAATTCCCAAATATACTTACTCCTGTTGTTAGGAACAGAATTCATGAATATATTGAAAATTAGAAAAAAAAAAATTAAATATTTGCGAGATTGAAACATAAATTGTCTTTAGAATTTGAGAATCGCTGAAAAATCTGTGTTACATTGGGATTGGATTGAAATCTTCTGTAAATTGCAAATCGACCGTATGTTTTGAAATACATGTATCATGTAAGACCTGAAAAATTTCTGTATTTCCACAACTCTGTACAATATTTTTGTGCCTGTCCTGGAGTTTTTTTGCTTAAATTTGGACAAAAACCATCGAACTCCGACTTGTCTCGTACATAATACAGATAAAGCAGACAGAGAAGAAATGCAAAAAAAAAATTTTTTTTTAGTTTTTACATATCTACCTGCCCTATTTTTGTCAGCGGATAATTGTGTATTTTTTTTTTTTTTATCCTGACAAATTAGTTTTTGAATACAAATGCACAAAAAAAGCTATACTTATACTTTACTTGTAATTGCTTCTTTTACTTTTATATAAAAATAACTGTTCATGATTTCAGACAATGGGTGTCTATGAATTTACAGAAACAGTATCATGCTTTATGAGAGTGACATGGGCAGCTGCTGCTGGTAGGCTCCACCTACTAGGCTCTTCTCAACCAATCATAGAGAGTTCTTCAGGGTTATATGGGTGTGGCAGGAGAAGTAGACAGAGTAGTACTGGTAATTAACTAATTGACTGTCAAGTTTATGCAGAAAATCTGATATGAGTGTACATGTAGTCTGTTCCTGTTTGATATGGAAGTTCTTTTTCCAGTAATACAGCTTCTTCAGCCATGTTTAAAAATTGACCATGATTAGTAAAAGTATACCATATATTTTCGATTATAATTCGATTATAAGTCGATTCGATTATAAGTCAGAAGGTCCTTTTGTGAATAAAAACTTTGTATTTAGCATTGATCACGATTATAAGTCGGTTGGAGATCGTTGTCAAGTTGTGTACCAAAACTTCAACACCAAATCGCTGTAATTTATTAAGTTGTGTACATTGGAATAAAAGAATATCTTTTACATGAGATAAATGCTGTGTGTGAAGCATTTTATATGTGCTAAGAGCAGCTTTTTATACCCCGCCACACGTAGTGGCTAAGTATTATGTGATACCCCAAGTCGTGTGTCCGTCTGTCTGTCCCTCCCCCAAAGGTTTCCAACTGATAACTTGTGAACGAAATAACATAAGGTCTTCAAACTTGGTATGTAACTTCTTTACCACAAAACTCAGGCCAAGTTCGATTTCGGGTTCAGAAGTCCAAGGGGTTCTGGAGTAATGCTCCTTGAAACTTTGAAATTTTGCGAATTTTAGGGTTTCCGACTGATAACTTGTGAATGAAACAATATATTGTCTTCAAACTTGGTATGTAACTTGTATACCACAAAACTCAGGCCAAGTTCGATTGCAGGTTCAGAGGTCCAAGGGGTTATGGAGTTATGCCCCTTGAAACTTTTAAATTTTGCAAATTTTAGGGTTTCCGACTGATAACTTGTGAATGAAATAATATATTGTCTTCAAACTTGGTATGTAACTTG